>JAZGTH010000069.1:3667500-3732500 GCA_036877525.1 Chromobotia macracanthus
AACTGATTTAAGCCCAACTCACTTAGTTCCAGATACCTTCAGTATTACGCCTGGAATAAGATTCCAGATATATCCATATTTGTGTAGTTTTGTTAAGATCTAGAAGCTGTAAGTGCCGTTATTGATGATTGTAGAAGCACACACTCATTTACGTGCATTTCTCAAATAACATTATTTGTAAGTGCATGTTTCTCTTGATTGTTCCCTATCAGAACTCTGGCATTGAGAAAGCGTTTCTGTTTGACGTGGTCAGTAAGATCTACATTGCCACAGACAGCTCCCCTGTGGACATGCAGTCATATGAGCTCTGCTGTGACATGATCGATGTCGTCATCGATGTCTCGTGTATTTACGGGTGAGCAACTGTGAACATTCAAATTCACCATGAATGTAATAAATGATTTGATCAGCTGTTCTTATCCCTACAGTGTGCAGTGTCAACATGCATCGCATTATCAGTTATTAGTCAGATTTTTAAAGTCACCATGAAACGGTTCGTTCTTGCGACATTCTTTTCTTCTCTATTGTGAGGCATATCTAAGTGAAACAGCTTCTGGAATGAGGGAAAAAGTAGGGTGGGACTTTATTTTATTCTTTGGGATGTGATTGGATCGTTGGAAGGTGGAGGGATAGAAACTGCCAGGCCATTGGACAGTCAGTATAGTCCCTCCCTCTGGGACAGACAGATGTCATCAAGAGAAGAGATGTTGTTTTGTGGGGGAGGGGAGGTTAATATTTGATTAAAAATTACGAGGCTTATGAATAAAAAAAAAAAAGACCTGCATGGATAAACGTTGCAATATTCCATTAAAAAATAAGAATAGTACGTTTTGATTTCATGGTGACTTTAAGGTCGCCTTAAAGGTTAAATCATCAGATGGTTCTGATCCATTTTTTGTTTACAGACTGAAGGACGACAGCAACAACAATGCTTACGATAAAGAGTCTCTAGCCATTATAAAGCTGAATAACACCACAGTACTTTACCTCAAAGAGGTAACCAAGTTCCTGGCTTTAGTGTGTATCCTGAGAGAGGAGAGCTTCGAGAGGAAAGGTGAGGACTTGACCTGCAGGATCTGTTGCTGAAGAATAGAAGCATGTATAGTTGATCTGTTGGGTTTGTGTTAAGGTTTTTAGACTGCAGATCTAACCCCGGTTCTTTACAGAATTGTTTTATTGATACTGTAACATTGTTGAGACGTTGAAACAGCAAATACTCTTTGATGCTTAGAGTTCTGTGTTATTTGACTTTTAATGAAAGCAGTTCAAGCTGATTTGTTGAAGGGAACCTTCTGTTAATTTTTGCCTTTTTAGTTTGAAAATATATTATGATAAAGTGTGCAATTTCAGCACTCCACTGTGACTTCATTCCGCAGGTTTGATAGACTACAACTTCCACTGCTTCCGAAAGGCCATTCATGAGGTGTTTGAGGTGAGCAGCTCCACCCAGAGGACGGGAGCAGCACTGCAGTGCAGCCCTCCCAGCAGCAGTGGCAATGCTCTGGCCCGGCTCAAATCAGCAGCACTGAACGGTACACCCAGGAGCCTCGTTTAACCCAGGACACATGGACCTCTCAAAACACAGGGCCTTTGCACTGGTGGCCTAAACATGCACTAAGCTACCCATGAGATTACTGGAGTGCTCTGTTTACCAGCTGTACACAGAGATACAACAGAAGACTCATGGAAGTGATAATGACATTGCTGCTTTTTATGATATTATAATCTGTGTGTGTGTGTATTTGTGTGTGTGGTTGTGTGCGTGTGTGTGTGTGCACAGACAAACACACCTTATATAATGGGGCAGGTGAAAAATCTGTGCAATGTAGCCAACAAATCAAAACACAATTAATAATGTCCTTGAATTTGTGCTAAAGTTTAAGACTGAGTCAGTCTAGTATTCAGAGCTAGAATGCTGTCCGGATTGACTTCAGTGTATCCACAAGTTAGAAATCGACCACGGCTTTGACAAAGCATGCCTATGGTGCCCAAAAGTGCAGTCTAGGAAGGTAATCCACTATGTTTTGAGACACAGCCCACTTTAAAGGTGAATCTTTTGTAAACAAGTGTAGGTCACGTTTTACTCCAAAATCAAAGGAAACTCAAATACTTATAGAATAGAAAATTAACGTTAGTTAAGACTTGCATTGTGACATTATTTTTTTGACAGTTAAGCACATTTTCCCTCCCAAATTTGTAATGTGTAGACATTTTACTTTTGAGCGTTTTTTAGTAATTTTGTAGTTTCCTCATTGTTGATTGACATTAAGTAATTGTACTGTAGTATTACAGGACTATCGTAACAGTATTGTGCTGAGAATTTAGAAGATATTTTCTTAACTGTCATGAAAAATATCACATTGCAAAGAATTACAGTAAAATAGGCATTAATTTCTCCATGCAGAATTCAGTTTGTTACTTTCTTTTGACTTTGGGGTGATATATGGCCTGGACATGTTTCATTACATTCACAGATCTGATCAGTGAGATTCACTCTTTGTAGCAGAATTCTTCAGCCGCTTTGTCTTCATGATTGTGTTGACTGTCACTATTACAGTATGAGGATTTTAGGGGAAAATAAAGGGACGTTTGAATGAGTTTGTGGATGTCTGAAAGTCTCTGTGATCTGCCTTACAGCTCCAGTGAATCACACTCAGAGACTTTTGCTTCAGTGTTGGGATGTTTGGTTATTTCCTTGCCAAATATCCTTTCAGTTTAACATGAAATAATCAGGAAAAAGTCTCAGGCCAAACTAACAGGAAGTGTCATTTGTTATACGATGGTTCTCCCAGTGTTCTGCTGTACCGAGATACATGGAGAATACAGTATGAAGACGCTCAAAATAACCCGTATTCCTTCTTTTATGTGATTTGTTTTTTATTTACATTAAAATTCCCCATTCCTGTTTGGATATTGGATATCTTATGTGTGTGTGAGTGTGTGTCTGTCCCTTTTTCTAATAAAGTGTAAAATGATACGATATTAATTTTGTGATTTGAATGATAAAGATTATTACTTGTAAGATGTCCAGAAAAGAAGAATTGTTTACTCCTGGTATATTTTGTCTCAGAGCAAGCTGATAAATTAAAGCTATATATATATATATATATATATATATATATATAATATTCATCTGCAGTTGTTTGTGTGTGTTGTTCCAGCGGCGCCTCCAGATGGCGCTGTTTCGCAGTATTAAATACAGAGGCGCTAATGTTCGGCAAAATTGAAGCGCAAAAGCAAATTTCAGACCATTAATGCAGAAGAAAATCAAAAGCCCGGACGATATAAACCAAAACACCAAAATTATGAATACACGTTTGATTGATTACAATGAATTATTGTATAATTGAAATAATTCACCATCAGGGTTGCCAAGCGACTCATCCAATTGTCCATTATAAATAAAATGAAGTTGGTAAAACGCAACAATGGGAATCGTTGTGTCTCTGACCCCGCCCAGCACGTTCAAACCATGCATTATAAACATTATTATCATTAATAATAATAATAACATTAATAAAGATCACTATTAACATTTGTTTTATGAATACGTGGGTGTTTATTGCAAAATTATTGCATTATTTCATCATAAAGGGCATTGCATGTTCATGTTAGACTTGGGCTGGACTGACTTTGGTCTTCAGTCTGAAGAATAAACGGGGATGTTGGACGTGATGGTCCAGCAGATGGAGGCGGGGTGTCGACCGCTTTTGGAGAGCCGCAGTAGCGCGTCCGCGGGTCAGACTTCAGCCCGAGCTTTACGCGTAGCCACGGATCAGCTGGACGCTTAAATACTGCGGTAAGACCTGAACCGATTACCTGAAAATATCGCAAGAAAGCGAGCGGGCAGATTTAGTTTAACACGTAAAAAGTGGCGAGAGGTTCAACTTTTATTTCGCTCTCCCAATGCTGCGTAAAATGGGTGCGTAACGCACCCGACCTCTCCACGTCTCGGTGCGGGTCGTGCGTCTGTATGTGCGCTTTCTCTGCTGGAAACTCGTTCATTGTTGCTCTGTCTGTGAACTGCAGTGGAAACTGAATTGTGTTTTGGTGTCGGATGTGTTTCTGGATCGTGATGTTTGTGGTTATTGTTTAAGCAATGCCGCTGTCACGCTGTTCGTTTCCGGAGGCTTAAACCTGCACGCTTCACTTTTCTGTGAAACTATGACGGTGTGAGTGTGTGTGTGTGTGTGTGTGTGTGTGTGTGTGTGTGTGTGTGTGTGTGTGTGTGTGTGTGTGTGTGTGTGTGTGTGTGTGTGTGTGTGTGTGTGTGTGTGTGTGTGTGTGTGTGTGTGTGTGTGTGTGTGTGTGTGAGTGTGTGTGAGTGTGTGTGTGTGTGTGTGTGTGTGAGTGTGTGTGTGAGTGTGTGTGTGTGTGTGTGTGTGTGTGTGTGTGTGTGTGTGTGAGTGTGTGTGTGTGTGTGTGAGTGTGTGTGTGTGTGTGTGTGTGTGTGTGTGTGTTGTGAGTGTGTGTGAGTGTGTGAGTGTGTGTGAGTGTGTGTGTGTGTGTGTGTGAGTGTGTGTGTGTGTGCCCAGACTTTATTCCCAGCACAGGTTTTACTAAGCGGCACTTCAGTTAACACAGGTTTTACTAAGCAGCACTTCACTTAACACAGGTTTTACTAAGCGGCACTTCAGTTAACACAGGTTTTACTAAGCAGCACTTCACTTAACACAGGTTTTACTAAGCGATTCCTCACTTAACACAGGTTTTACTAAGCAGCACTTCACTTAACACAGGTTTTACTAAGCGGCACTTCACTTAGCACAGGTTTTACTAAGCGATTCCTCACTTAACACAGGTTTTACTAAGCGATTCCTCCCTTAACACAGGTTTTACTAAGCGGTTCTTCACTTAACACAGGTTTTACTAAGTGATTCCTCACTTAACACAGGTTTTACTAAGCGATTCCTCACTTAACACAGGTTTTACTAAGCGATTCCTCACTTAACACAGGTTTTACTAAGTGATTCCTCACTTAACACAGGTTTTACTAAGCGGCACTCCACTTAACACAGGTTTTACTAAGCGATTCCTCACTTAACACAGATTTTACTAAGCGGCACTTCACTTAACAGGTTTTGCTAAGCGGCACTTCACTTAACACAGGTTTTACTAAGCGGCACTTCAGTTAACACAGGTTTTACTAAGCGATTCCTCACTTAACACAGGTTTTACTAAGCGGCACTTCACTTAGCACAGGTTTTACTAAGCGATTCCTCACTTAACACAGGTTTTACTAAGTGGTCCTTTACTTAACACAGGTTTTACTAAGCGATTCCTCACTTAACATAGGTTTTACTAAGCGGCACTTCAGTTAACACAGGTTTTACTAAGAGGCTCTTCACTTAACACAGGTTTTACTAAGCGGCACTTCAGTTAACACAGGTTTTACTAAGCGGTTCTTCACTTAACACAGGTTTTACTAAGCAGTTCTTCACTTAACACAGGTTTTACTAAGCGGCACTTCACTTAGCACGGGTTTTACTAAGCGATTCCTCACTTAGCACAGGTTTTACTAAGCGGCACTTCAGTTAACACAGGTTTTACTAAGCGATTCCTCACTTAACACAGGTTTTACTAAGCGATTCCTCCCTTAACACAGGTTTTACTAAGCGGTTCTTCACTTAACACAGGTGTTCACTAAGTGATTCCTCACTTAACACAGGTTTTACTAAGCGATTCCTCACTTAACACAGGGTTTACTAAGCGATTCCTCACTTAACACAGGTTTTACTAAGTGATTCCTCACTTAACACAGGTTTTACTAAGCGGCACTCCACTTAACACAGGTTTTACTAAGCGATTCCTCACTTAACACAGATTTTACTAAGCGGCACTTCACTTAACAGGTTTTACTAAGCGGCACTTCACTTAACACAGGTTTTACTAAGCGGCACTTCAGTTAACACAGGTTTTACTAAGCGATTCCTCACTTAACACAGGTTTTACTAAGCGGCACTTCACTTAGCACAGGTTTTACTAAGCGATTCCTCACTTAACACAGGCTTTACTAAGCGGCACTTCACTTAACACAGGTTTTACTAAGCGATTCCTCACTTAACATAGGTTTTACTAAGCGGCACTTCAGTTAACACAGGTTTTACTAAGAGGCTCTTCACTTAACACAGGTTTTACTAAGCGGCACTTCAGTTAACACAGGTTTTACATTAAACAGGTTTACTTCACTTAACACAGGTTTTACTAAGCAGTTCTTCACTTAACACAGGTTTTACTAAGCGGTTCTTCACTTAACACAGGTTTTACTAAGTGATTCCTCACTTAACACAGGTTTTACTAAGCGGTCCTTCACTTAACACAGGTTTTACTAAGCGGCACTTCAGTTAACACAGGTTTTACTAAGCGGTTCTTCACTTAACACAGGTTTTACTAAGCAGTTCTTCACTTAACACAGGTTTTACTAAGCGGTCCTTCACTTAACACAGGTTTTACTAAGTGATTCCTCACTTAACACAGGTTTTACTAAGCGGTCCTTCACTTAACACAGGTTTTACTAAGCGATTCCTCACTTAACACAGATTTTACTAAGCGGCTCTTCACTTAACACAGGTTTTACTAAGCGGCTCTTCACTTAACACAGGTTTTCGTAAGCGGTTCTTCACTTAGCACAGGTTTTACAATGTAGTTTTTCACTTAGCACAGGTGTTACTAAGCAGATTTTCACTTAGCACAGGTTTTACAATGTAGTTTTTCACTTAGCACAGGTTTTACTAAGCAGATTTTCACTTAGCACAGGTTTTACAATGTAGTTTTTCACTTAGCACAGGTTTTACTAAGCGTTTCTTCACTTAGCACAGGTTTTACAATGTAGTTTTTCACTTAGCACAGGTTTTACTAAGCGTTTCTTCACTTAGCACAGGTTTTACAATGTAGTTTTTCACTTAGCACAGGTGTTACTAAGCAGATTTTCACTTAGCACAGGTTTTACAATGTAGTTTTTCACTTAGCACAGGTTTTACTAAGCGGCTCTTCACTTAACACAGGTTTTCGTAAGCGGTTCTTCACTTAGCACAGGTTTTACCATGTAGTTTTTCACTTAGCACAGGTTAACACAGATTTTTACGAAGTGGTTCAAAAATGGTTCTTTTTTTGGCACCACTATGAAGAACTTTAAAGAACCTTTATTTATAAGAGTGTAAGTGCCACATAAATGTGAGGGGTTTGGTGAGCAGCCATGAAATGTATGATGCATGCAGTAGTGCAGAGTTTCAAACAATCATTCTCCACCTCAGACAGAATTCACTGGTCTTGATGTATCTGCACTTTATTCACAATCTGGAGTAAAGTTCCTGACTTTCACTCCAGAAAACTCATGTCAATTGAATGCTACATAAATTACCTCAGACTCTAGGTCAATGTACTGTAGGTATAAAAGCCATTTAAAGGTTCCTCAAAAATTGCACACCTGTGATTCCTTCATTTTATACAAAGGAAAAGGTTGCAATTTGTAACTTTTTGGGCTTAAAAATGAACTCAAAGCAGTTATTGAGCAAGTACATGTGTAAACTGTTTAAAACGGTCTCTTTACACAACGCATGTAAAGTAACCTGCAATCTTATGTTTCAAACAGAGATGGCGACAGAGAGGCAAAAGTTACAGACTGCAGCTTTAATGTTGACAAAATTTAACATTTTTGGTTAAACTGTTGTTATGTTAAACTATTCCTTGAATTAGAGAGGTCCTAATGAAGTTATAAAAGTTTTAGAGGGTGTGAATTCTTTTTTTGAATAGTTGCAGAGTCAGAAAGACAGAGTTTGGCCTCTTTAAAGATCTGCATCATTTAGTTTCATTGAGCTTCCAGGCATGGACAGATAGGGGCATTAAGTGACGGCGCCAGTGAGGTAAATAAGACGCCTGTTTCTAAGACTAAGGCTAAATATGGCTTGTAAAACAGTAATTAATACTAACATTCAGAGCTGTTCTTTACCAGCAGGGCAACTTGGTGTCTTGCTTTTTCCACCATCTAAGTGCATGATGTCACACCAACAATTTCCAGACGTACAGAAAATTTGGCCCTAAGTGGAATAGTTTCCACACACATTCAGCAAACACATGGTTATGGGGTCTGTATAGACGTGTCAACAGAGGTTGGGTTGCTGTGACCACATAATTGTTTTTGTTGGTCTGCCCAACAAATGGTTTTTTGAGAGCAACTGGCAGAAACGTTGGTCTTCTAAGAAACAGTCTTTTTCCTCCATCTTTTTTTCTCAGAGAATGGAATGTGCCATTTTTAAACAGAAAAATGCCTTTGTTTGCCCTTTTTTAAACCATCTCATTCTTCTCTGCCCGCAGTGGCACCACAGGGTGGTACAGGGTAGAGAGGGTGGGGCTTTGACAATCACTGGAGCAATGCCAGTCCACAACACCAGTTCCCTTGACACACTATGATCTCTGTACAGTGTGACCCTTTCTCACACACATCAAGGACATCCTTATAGGAGCTAATATAAATCATTACCATGGCAACCATAGGTTACATCAAAATTCCATAGTTACTGTAATTATTGGTGCTATACACTTAAGCTTCCTCAAATGTTGCTTCACAACAATGCCATAGAAGAACCATTTTGGTTTCCCAAAGAATCACTCAGTCAAAGGTTCTTTAAAGAAAGTTCTTTAAAGGTTATTTTTTACATTTTTATTGTCTACATTTTTAAGATCATTCTTCCACTACACAAAACCGTTCGTAAAACAGAAAGGTTTCTACGGATGTTAAACGTATTTTATGGAACCATACAGCCAAAAATGATTCTTCTATGGCATCATGAAGAACCTTTATTAAAAAGTTAGACTTAATAAAATCTAGGCTCTGAGACTCCCCATGCAGCATAACCATTACATTTTACATTTACATTTATGCATTTGGCAGACGCTTTTATCCAAAGCGATACCACTGAGCTACAGAAGAACTGTAACCAGTATGGAAAATAAATGTAAAATATAAGATCGCTTTCAAACATAAGTAGCTCAGTGGTAGAGCATTGCGTTAGCAGCGCAAGAGGTTGTGGGTTTGATTCCCAGGAAGTACATGTACTAAGAAAATGTATAATTTCAATGCCCTGTATGTTGCTTTGGATAAAAGTGTCTGCTAAATGCATAAATGAAATGGAAACTTTCGAAATCTCTCTAGTTGCGTTTCATTTAGTTTTTGATGACAGTTGTGGCCGACACCAAGTAACCACAATTTAAAGTTAACTAAATGTGTACATTTTCTGAATAAAAATCAAAGCTCTCAGTGACTTTCTGCTCTCTGGATGTGTCTTCAATCAGCAGACTGAGGTATCAATTATTTTAGTGCAAACAGGCAGTCACACAAGTTCAGGGGTTTTGCCTTGGCAAACACTACAAATAACTAGTAACTATGGCATTTTGGCTAAAACTGTGGTAAACTTTTCTAAGGGTGGTAAAGAAACGCACTTCTTTATTCTCACTCCAGATTTTTCTCTGCTCTTTATGCGTGTGATGATTGTAGTGAGATCTTTCTGTAATGTTGAAGCAGATCTCTGGCTTTAATAGCAAAAACAGTTGAGCCAACATTTAATTTCCTCCACATGTGAATCATAAATCCATTACATTTAACTCATGGTTGTGTTATCAGTCAACGTTTCTGATTTTGGATCAGGTTTAGTGTCTAAAATCAGTGTAGATCTCAAATAAAAGTGCCTGCACAGCAGCAGCATTTGGGTTCTTTGAAGTTAAAGAAGAACGTAATAAAATCACTTCTCAAGAAATGAAACCTGCCTGGTTTATAAGTGTTTAACAGTCAGCTCATGATGGCTGTATTGTTTGAGACTGGCTCTGACAGGTCGAGACAGGAAGACGCATTGTTCTTAAGAGTCAACAGCCTGCAAGATCAGAACCACCATATCTGATTCAGAATGGAGCTCCATTATGTTTCCTAAATTAATCTTTATTCCAAATCCTGGAATTTTCACTTTCATTATGGAAGTTCGTTTCATCAAGAATTCGTTGCATGATGGTTAGATTTTCTGTTACTTTGTTTCTTCCACAGATATGTGATTCGTTTAAAATTCCACACCTCTTACGAAGGTGTTGATGAATTCATTTAGAACGGCTGCAGAAGGCAAAGATTTAATAATATTTAGGTGGACCTGCAGGTGTTTAGGAGCCAATTTCAGTAGCATATACATCTCAGGAAATAAAAAAGGATGATAACACACACACACAGAGAGAGAGAGAGAGAGAGAGAGCACAAACAATTAAACAGCTGGTTAATGGTTTACTGACTGACCACTGGGTTTGAGTCTTATCCTGTTGCTGATTAAAAAATGAATAACAATAAGTGTGAGTAATTTTGTTTAAAATTAGAGGTTTGTCATAGTATCTTATTTCTTTTAACACACTGAATGCGTTTTGACTCCAGTCCACAGAATACCTGTGGCAACATTTCTAAAAGAAAGTTTTGTTTGGGAGTTTGGGGGTTTTACACACCATTTAGCAGCATGTTTCTTTGGAGATCTGTGGGTTTGTGGAATATATGAGGTGGAACCAGAACAGAGACACCCTTCCTGGATTTGGGTTTGCGTGGGGTCTGTGTAAATTAGGTCACAGAACTTTAATGTTTTTTATTTAGATCTGCAGCCAGGTTAGGATTGGATATGTGAAGTTTGGATACGTGAATAATAAAATATGACTTGTTATGCAGAGTTTTCCTCTGATTCAAGTTTAATTATATGAGAAGGCTGTGGAATGTATTTGATAAGTTGTTAGGCAATGTTTAAACAGCAGGCTTGTATATAAAGGCTTATGTTTTAGATTACAGTAATGATAAACTGAGGCCTGACAGCAAAATTGTCAATGCAAACAATGTAATGGTCCTACAAATAGCTTATGCAAAGTATAGTATAAAAATATAATTTATCTTTATTTTCCTTTTGATATATATGTGTGAAATACAGTTTGTGATGTAGTTGCATGTTGATGGGTGCAAAGTAAATCGTCTTAAAACTCACTTTGTTTGATCTTGCATGCTAGAAACCTGTCAAACAGTCAGTGAAATGTCGAGGGATTTGGAGAGCAGAAACATCTTAAAAACATCTTGAAAAGTCAGAGAGAGCTCTGGTCATTTCAGAGCTTGTGACTATAAAACTGTCCTGAAGCAGCACATTAGCTGCTTCTGATATATGTTTCAGCCCATGTTAACCACCCGGAAGTGTCTTGTCCAGACAGTGATATTATGACATGAGGTACATGGCTTATGCTCTTCTGCTTTACTGTGACGTGTCTAACAGTCAGACCTGCAGAGTCTGGTATGTTGGTGTAACCTGGTGGATGTGTCGTCTGTGATCATTCTGAGAAGCCTGGAAAGATTCCCCAGATTTAACATCTTTCTGCTGATAGCATGAACATTTACACACTGCACGTTCCCAGCTAACAGTTTTAGATTGTAAGAACATTTCCGTAAAGCTCCATTAAGTAACAAAAACACTAAAAATGTTATTTTCAAAGTTCTAGCAATGTCACGATGTATAGTTTTTTAGATGTTGTGTTAACATTACCGCTTGGTTATAAGAACGTTATTCAAAAAACGTTTATTCTGTAATGTTTCTAAAACACTCCACTAACAACATAAGAATGTTTTGATATATATGATACATAACATTACAAAATTACACTTTGATTACGTTTTGAGAACGTTTTAGATAACTTTTAGAGAATGTTAGCCAACATTCTCAGTCATTTGAGAGGCTCAAATGACTGAAAACTGAACAGGTGTTGATGAGTGCCATGGCTGTGATGTCATCATTTCTGAATGAGCACTTTTTGCAGCTTTATTTCTGCTTTAATATTCTGACTGTACTGGAGAAGAAGATTTGTATTGTTAAAGTTAGATTATATGTGAACTCTTTCAAGTCCTTGATGAAGCAGTTCCCACACCAAGTTTGAAAATGATAAAAGACGTGCAGTTCTTATACAGAATTGTACAGAAGATTGAAACACTATGTCAACAGTGAGCATCAGTCAGTCATTAGTCAGTCATGTTAAGAAGACCTGCTGTGTGGAAAGCAGCTCTCCTCTGTAATTATCTCAGTAAACCTAAAAACCTCTCTGTCTGATGGAGTGTTGTTTATATCAGGAACCTCGCTCGACCTCCAAACTTCTCAGCATTCCTCCAAAACCATCAGGATGGTTTCAGAGTGTTTTCTGGGATCATCAGAAGAATTATGAGAGTTTATGGGATCATTATGAGAAGTGAGAAGTTAATACAGAGATCGTGACAGCACTTGTTGGTTTATCTCATTAGAACCGCATGTTCTAGAATCAGAATTCCATTCCATGAATGACTCCCACAAAGAATACCAGAAGAGAAAACAGTCTGTTCCTAATATAAACAAACAGTGATGGAAATAAAGAAGCAGTCCGAGACAAACAACTGACCCTCTGAATGTGCAATTTTGCATTTTTGTGTTTGTTCAGAAATGCTCTACTGAGGTCTTGTGATACACATCTCTTACTGATTCTTCAACAAATACAAAAACCTCTTTTTAATCCTAAAGTCACCATGAAATCAAAATATGCTATTCTTATTTTTATGGAATATTGCAGTGTTTATTATAAATGATTAATTCATGCATGTCATTTTTTTTATTCATGTGGCCTCGTAATCTTTAATCAAAATCTGAAAATGTACTTCCCCTCTAAAATGACAGACCTTCTCTGATGACATCAGTTTGACGGCTTGGGCGGAGTCAGAGCCGTTAACCACTCCCCTCGAATGGTTAGTTACTGCAAGCTTTGAAACGCCAACTTTTCTCGATCCAATCAATTCCCAGTGGAAAAAATCCATTCCCATTTCTCGACTGGCACTTCCGGTACACACAGATTTTAACAGGTGTTAGATTTGAGGAGTGGGGTGGGGGTGAGTCCCTAAATAATGTTTAAATCCCCCAAAGAAAGTCCAAATAAAAGATTGAAGGGGCCTAAAGAAGAAAATGTGATACAGTTTAAATTCAACACGTTGGCTTACACACGGAAAATGAAACTGTATCGTAATCATTGTTTCAGTTATCACAAATGTTAGATTACAAGAGAGCGAACATTGTCACCAAACAGACAAAAGGAGGTAACTATAGCAACATTGCCTTATTTACTGGCATACTGCATAGTAGTTTCAGATCAGAAATGTTGTAAGAAGGCTAACTTTATGATTTATTTAAATATAAAAAATACATCACAAAATAGGACTTTAGTAGGTATGTGACGAAGTCTATAGAAGTTTGAGCTCTTTCGTTAAATGTGTAAGATTCCGGCCTCTGATTGGCCGCTGCAGACGCAAAGGAAATTATTTCAGTTGTACAAACAGTGATGTTCAGTGTGGGAATCTGTCTATTCTCACGCTCTGTACAACACACACACATACACACAGAGACGACAGTCATGATCAGAGATTTAACACACGTGTAGAATGTGACTGTTTGCTTCCCACTGGATCATTTTATCTGTTTAATCAGATACAATGACATAGATGATCCCTGGTGACTTTACCTCTCCCTCTCTCGCTCTCTCTCTCCCTCTCTCTCATACACAGGAGACCCACAGAGAATTTAATTTACACAGTTGTTTAATTAAAAACCTTTGGGCCTACTGTGCTGAAAAAAAGATTTCCCAAATTAAGACAGATTAATCGTTGAGTACAGGCTGTATAGGTTGCTAGGCATTTTTGTCTGGTGTGGAAAGATCCTTTTGGGCACTGAACAGTTATTTGACCCAGAAACTTGACGTGACTGTTGCTGTTGTGTTGTAACTTCAGGACTGGAGAGTTTCTGAAGCTCTGGAAAGTTTTCTGCTGCTGGACGTGAAGCACCATGTCTGAGTCTTTTGACTGTGAGAGCTGTAAAGACTCTTTGTACGGCAAGAAATACATCCAGGTGGATGATTGTCCCTACTGCGTCCCCTGCTACGACCGCCTGTACGCCAACACTTGTCACGAGTGTAAAGAGCTCATCGGACACAACGCACGAGTAAGTTGTTTTTGAACATGGTGCCATTGTAATTTCCATTAACTAACAAAAATGATAAAAATGTTATTTTGAAAACATTGTATTAACAGTATTGTGTGGTTATAAGACACATTTCAACATTTTTAAATCTGTCATTTTTTTAAACGTTCCACTAGCAGAATAACATTTTAATATACATATATTACAAATCATTACATACATGTATATTATAACACTAAAAAACATTCCACTAACGTAACTGCAAGAATGTTTTTGTTTCAACTGAGTTCATGTTTTTGACGTTTGGAGACCACGTTTACCACGTTTTTTGAACGTTCCCTGTTAGCCGGGTCATAATCTGTGTGATAACCACCACAGTACAGATTGCAAGGATGCATTTGTCTGCACACTTCTGCAGTATTTTTTTAATGTGTTGGGAAGCCTCAAGTGCCTCTAATCGATTTGTAGCATGTTATAGTATATATATGATGTATTGTGTGTGTTAATGGGACAGTCTTTTACGATTATTCCTCAGCGAGGAATACACAAACATAAATCGTCACGTGCATTTCCATGTATGTGTATCATTCATCATAGATTTCCATCCTCACAGCTGGTCATTGTCATGCGTAACAGAGAAACACAGCAGGCAGCCAATCAAAACAGAGCAGACCGTGGAGACGCCACCAGAGTGCCGCTCACCTTCTGACATATAGATCTGTGGGGAGAAATGCATAACAATCTTTGTGTTTTCTTCTCTCTTTACATCAGTTTGCAAATGTCTTTCGGCCATCATTATGTCACAGTAGAGCTTGAACTGGGCAAAACTCAGTCACAGGAGTGTGGCAAAGACAGACACAGTTAGTGTGGCATATTTAAACAACATTTTACAGCTTTTCTACACAAAATCATCCTACATAATGTAAAGAACATTCTGTAAAAATACAACCTTGATATTTTTAATATTAACTGAGTAAGACCATGTCAAAGACTGAAATCATAGTGAAATGAAACTAAGTGCTGATATCAGACATCAGTGAAATGAAACGGGGTGGTGCTGATATCAGGGGAGACATTCTGTTACATTTGACAGGTGTTAGATTTGAGGAGTGGGGTGGGAGGTGAGTCCCTAAATAATGTTTAAATGCCCAAAGTAATGTCTAAATAAAAGATTGAAGGGGCCTAAAGAAAAAAATGTGATACAGTTTAAATTCAACACGTTGGCTTACACAAGGAAAATGAAACTGTATCGTAATCATTGTTTCAGTTATCACAAATGTTAGATTACAAGAGAGCGAACATTGTCACCAAACAGACAAAAGGAGGTAACTATAGCAACATTGCCTTATTTACTGGCATACTGCATAGTAGTTTCAGATCATGTGTAAGAAGACACCCTGAGACAGACTTCTTTTCATCACAGGGTCACATATGAAGGGGCTAGTTTGCAGATATATGCTGTAAATCATGTATGTTGAGGACACATACAGTAAAGCATCAAAACGGCTTTTTTTGTTGTGGTTCTAATATTTCCTGTATAACTATTTAATGTAGTTATTCAGCTGAAGTCAAATAGTTCTTGTTCTCTTCGTCCATGATGCTCCATGCTTCCTGTCTTGTGACGTGTGTGTCTCTGCTGTTGTCTCTCTTCAGGAGCTGTATTATGAGGACAGACACTATCACGAGCAGTGTTTTCACTGCTCACGCTGTGGACGCTCTCTGGCCGAGGAGTCTTTCACCTGTCAGGACGATGCGCTCGTGTGTAATGACTGTTACTGCACTGAGTTTTCCTCCAAATGTGTGGCCTGCAACAAAACTGTGATGCCAGGTACAGTCCCAACACAAACACACACACACATTATCTAAATGGGGACATTCCATACCTTTCTATTGTTTTTATACACAGCTAGTTATAAACAGTGTAACCTAACCCACACTGTAACCCTAACGTTCTGCATTTTTACAACTTTATTTACAATATTTTTGTAGCGTTTCTACAAATGGGGACGTCCCCAAATGGAGGATTTGCTCAGATTTGTCTGGTTTTGCTGACGTTTGAAATTTGTCCCCAATATATGGTTAAGCATTTTTTGATAATGTTCAGAGAACTTTTAGAGGACGCTGGCCAACGTTTTGAGAACTTCCCCTGTTAGCTGGGTTAAAGCAGAAGAGACTTCATTATTTTTAATAGACGTTTGCAGGTTTGCGTCAAAAGGATTCAAGCATGCAGATGATTAAACATTTTGTCTTTATACACATTAAAACACTCACACAGACACAAACAAAATAAATACCAAAAGTCCTCAAGGGTATCTCAACCCTGCCGGCTCTAATCTGACAAGAAATGAGGTTTTAACGCTGTTTCTCACTCCATTCAATAACACAGAAACTGAGTAAATGAGTTTTGATTGGGCGGCGGGGTGCGGCAGTACAGATAATACAGTGTGATTACAGACACGCACAGCTGAGAGAGCCCTACAGCCACGCTTGCTCACGAACATGCCTCAGGGCCAGACGCCAGCACACTGGCGTTACGTTACCCATAATTACACTCTGTCGCCTGACTCTCTGACTCTCTCTGGAGTTCTTTAGAGACAAATGAGAGATGCTGAAAGTTCCAGAAGGATAAAATTACAAACTCAATGTGGCAGTTTTCTCCTTTCTCGTTCATTTGAAACAGATCAGCCCTCACAGTTGCCCTCTGGGCCAGTTTCACACCCACTACCAGTGAAAGAAAAGGTCGTAATACAAAGATCAGATGTACCATTTTCCCATCAAACCTGTATTTTTAATCTGTAACGTGCTTTCCAGATTTTTATTGAAATACCAGCCATTGTGCCATTTTACTAAGAAACCAAACTCCCCCACAGGACCACAGGAAGTCTTTTGTAGATTCAGGGCAGTGCAAACCTAAATGTGAGCGTGCACATATTTGTGTAGGCAGAATAAGGCCTGAGCCGCGGTCATAGCTACGTGACGGAGATCTCCTTGCTTTCCTTTAGCTGTGTAGCTACTGTTTGCTTATCAGACATGCTCGGCCGCCCGCAACCAGATACAGTAAAAAACTGTTAAACTGCGTAAAGAACAACAAAACAAATCTGTTGGCTGGTGAACAAGTTGAAGCACATTTTTATTCCTTTTTTTTACTTGAGTGTTATGATATAACATGACCAAAAAATGTAAAAAATGAGTCAGTAAACCTCTTCTAACCAGGCTTGCTTGTGTTATATTGCTTTAATGTTAAAGCTGCAATCCGTAACGTTTTTGGTTAAAAATAAAAAAACAGTTATTAAGCACATAACAGTGTTTAAAACTCTTACCCCGGTTCACAATAGTAAGTTTATAATAATGATTTATAATTTGAGCTGTCGGTCCAATTTCCCAGTTCGGGTAAATGTCAGTTCGGCTTCATTTGACTGTAACGTAAAGAAAAGTAACCTGCATTTCTGTGGACCAAACAGAGGTGGCGGTAGAGAGTCAAACGTTACGGATTGCAGCTTTAAAGTAGCTTTTGGTCTGATTCTCTCTCAGGTTCAAAGCAGCTGGAGTATGGAGGATGTGCTTGGCATGAGGAATGTTTTGTGTGCTGTGGGTGCGAGCAGCCCATCGGTTCCCAGGCCTTCATCCCAGATAAGGGCGACTACTACTGTGTGCCCTGTTATGAAGGACGCTTCGCCCCACGCTGCGCTCACTGCAAACATGTACAATTAACTGCACTTATACCACAGCATTGATGAATTCCTGATTCTGATTGGTTTAAGATGGTGATTTATTGTGTCCCAGCTAACAATTATAGGTTTTAAGAACTTTTCCCTAACATTTCCATTAAGTAATAAAAACGTTTAAAATGTTATTTTGAAAGTTCAAGAAATGTTGAACTTTTTAGACGTTGTATTAATATTGTTGTTTGGTTATAAAAACGTTATTGAAACATTATTTTAATTCTGTAACCATTTTAAATTGTTCTGCTATTAACTTAAAATAATGTTTTTGATATATATGATATATAACATAAAACAATACTTTAAATTCTTTTAATATCTATGAGTATAATCTAGAGAAAGAATATAATCTTTATCAAACAATCAAATATGCTTCTGGTTGATCTGTTAGAAATATCTCAGTATGTTTTGAGAACATTTGCACATTTGTTTTAAATTTTGAATTAAAGTTGCGGTATTGAATGGTCTCTGGGGTCTGATCTGTGTTACAGATTTTAGTTCAGGGTGGTGTGACGTACAGAGATGAGCCCTGGCACAGAGAGTGTTTTCTCTGCACCGGGTGTAAGACGCAGCTCGCCGGTCAGCCTTTCACAACACAAGGAGAAGATCCCTACTGCGTGAAGTGCTTCAGCCACCTGTACGCCCAAAAATGTGCCGCCTGCAGCAAGCCCATCACAGGTTAGAGTGTGTGTAGTATCTGCTGCTAACAGCGACACTTTGTTAAAAGAGACACAGCTGTCTTGTTTGCTTTGAATGGTCTCTCAACAGTAAAATCAGGGTCATGTGTTTGGAAACAGGCGAAGGCAGTGTCCCACAATGGCTGTTTAGAAGCGTTATTTTTGAGTCATTTCGAAATAGCTTTGCACTGGGTATCCACGAGTCTTACACCTAATTTTGAATATATGTATGTGTGGTGTAACCAAGCAATATAACAACAGTGTGAATGTTTCTAGAACTTTCAAAAGAACATTTTAGCATTTTTGTTGCTTAATGGAAACATTCTTACAACCTAAAATTGCTGGCTGAGGTCGTACAGGTTTAGAATGACATGAGAGTAAGTGCTCTCTCTCTCTCTCTCTCTCTCTCTCTCAGGTTTTGGAGAAGGGAAGTACATCTCATTTGAAGACCGTCAGTGGCATCAGCCATGTTTTAAGTGCTCCTCATGTTCGGTGTCTCTGGTGGGGGCCGGATTCTTCCCTGATGGAACAAACGTTCTCTGTAAAAACTGCAATGACAACAATGACAAATAACTCACAGCTGATTGCTGCACATGTACTGTAGGCATATGTGAACACACCTTTTGTTATATAAATACATTGATGAAAAATGTATATATATATGAAATGTACATCAAAATTTGTAAGATACAAATAATTTAGTATCATGATGTCCTAAATCTGCATGGCTAAAGATTTTGAGCGTAGATTATAAATTGGAGAATTTAAAATCAGAATCATTTAATCATCAGAATCACAATCTACGTGTGTAAAGGTTTTAAAGACGCTGTTGTTTTTATCATTGCGGACATCTTTTGCATAGTTTTTAAATTTGAGTCATTTCCATCCAGCCCAGTGTTTGCATAGTCTTCAAATTTACACAAGAGCAACATTCCTCAATGAAATTTACATCTGAACAAAACACTCACTGACCCAAATATGTCCTCATGTGTGAGCTTGTGCTTTCAATGACATTAATGTTGATTACACAGAATGTGGCCTAAAATGATTTATTTTTATTACATTATTTAACACTAAAATGCTTTTTGAAAGCACCAATGCATGCTTTTTTATTCTTACATTTAAAATACATTAAAATGAACTGTTTTACTATTTATGCCTTCTATAAAAATGTGTGGTTTATTTTTACCCATAAAGTGGGTTTTACACCTTCGTGTAAAAAGCTGTTTCTTTTCAATATGATGCTTTTTGTCGTTAAAGTAAATATTTTAATGTCAGTTAATGATATTGTTTTGACTTTTGTAAAACATTTTTCCATTTTGATAATCGCTGCAGCTCTGCCTGATCATTTAGTTTTTATATTGTGACGTTCTTTTTTTTTTTACAAAAAATCGTAATGCTTTTGAAATTGTGAACTCAACAGATTCAGTTATTTTTACTTGTTGCGTCATATTGGTTACGCATGTTAAAATCTCATGTGAAACGTTTATTTTTAACTCACTTTTTGCCCCTTTTCCAGATTACCACATTTCTGACCGATTTTTCTGCCCATATAAGGTCATGTAGTGCTGAAAGATACTGACAGAACGTGTCACTTCCCAAAAATGACTGATGCCAGAATTACACAAAGTATCCAGCAAGTTTCTCACAGCAGGAAATGGAATTCCAGAATGCAGGAAACACAGGTAGTGACCTCACGAGCCCAATGACTGATGAGTGACTCTTTCCACTCGCTGCCAGTGGAAACGGGAGATATTGAAGTTTTCCGAGAAATGTTGATATCATGGAATTTAGCGTTTCATGAGTGTCTTTCCGTGCCTCAATGGTGTCGAGATGTTTGTAGCTGTGTGTCAGTTCCCCTCAAGTTCACACAGAAGAACCACAGGTGAAGTTTGTGATATTTAACCATAAACATGTTCTACTGTTTGAGAACCACAGTTTCCAAAATACTTTTGTCCTAATTCTGAACAAAAGCTTTGTTTTATCAGTAACAAACTTGTTTTTAAGAAATGCTTCGCTCTGAAGGTGCTTGTGCTCTCTGTCTTGTATATGCCACTTGGTTTGATGTTTTAATGATATTCTTTGAATACATTATGTAATATAATACATCAAGATTCTTTGATTAAGACATTAAGAATAAAGCACATCACAATCTTTTCAAATCCCATTATAATCTATTTGTTTGTAGGGTTCTCATGACTTCCCTCAGAACCAATTGACCCTCTTCATAGGCATAAAAATTGTGTTCTTATTTGTCCCAGGAGGAACATTTGCTTCTATCAAAGCAATGGTGGGTTAGTTTGTTTTTTTGTGTCCTAATTCTCAGAGGACAGAACAGTTATCCCTCTGTTAAAAACATCAGAACCTTCCAATCATGTGCCGAGTTCATTATTTCTGCTACTTAAATGTTTTCTTGTTAAGGGAATTAGTGTTTTTTAAATCAAGTGTGTAGTTACATTCATAAGTGAGTATAAGATAGTCAAAGCACATTTCATAATACTATATAGTTTCAAAATAATGTAAAGCGCCACCTCCTGCATATTATTAGAATTGTGCTTACATTTCTCATCCGCTGATCTTGATTTTTCTTTGTGCATTTGTCATATTCATGTATATCATAACTGAAGCTGAATTTCAGTGTTGGTCAGCTAATTATTCTGGGTTTATACTTGAGATTTTTGGATGGTCTGTTACTCTTCCAGAGGCAGGAGGCTGTGGGAACCTGCCCATGAGAAACACTCAGATTAGTTTAAAGCTTTGGGTAAAAGGTCTTTTAAGTCCCACACTCAAAGAAAACAGCAGCTAACAAATGCTCCGATTTTCCTGACAAAAACGATCGGCTGTTTTTTAGTGATGATGGTCTTTGGGAAAAACATTTACCACGCCAAAAATTACTGTCCAAATGATGGAAAGAATGAAATGTTTGAAATTGTTATTTCAGTTTTATTCAAAACAAGATGGTGTAAAAAAAAAAAACAACAAAATAATGACCAACTTTTTACATGAACTATACAAACAAAGCTGATGTCTAAGAAAAGGATGAAAGTTTCGATCCACTTATGCCTCATCCATTTAACTTCAAGAGTCCGCAGTATGAGGCCGAGCTGAAACCTCACATCACGCAATAACATCTTACTCCATCAGAATATAAAACCATATGACTGTTTCACTAGGGTCAGAGTACAACACAAAGAGAGGGAAAGATCCAGAAGTTCTGGACTGGAGAGAATCCATCTGAAGATGTGTAGCTTAGAAGTTTAACTTCTGTGCATGTCTGTGCGCTGTCGGGTTCAGTCAAGCAGAGTAGTCCTACAGAATCAAATGAATGAATTACTTTAAATATGAGTAACATGAAACAGGGAATACAGATACAGGTGGATATCTGTGACTTTGGATACAAGTATAACCTGGTTGCACTGTGTTTAAACATGCAGTTCTTCCAGATTGTGAACATTATTTATGTACATAATCTAAACCCAGATTTCTGAGTGTGTTGAACCATTATTTTTACTGGTCATCCTGTATTGTTTTGTATGCTGAGAAATTACTGAGACTGGTTGTGCAGTTACAAACTTCACAAATCAACTGTCAGCTCTTCAGAAAAGTTCATCTGAACTTACAGCTCTTGGTTTCTTGTTCATCTTCATGTCAAATCTGTGAAGAGAATGAATAAATTAAAACTTTCTTCATCTCAGGCAGATAAACCCCATCAGCCTGTTTTGATCTCTGCATGCACTGACCCAAGCTGCCTACCCAACACTATGAACACCATAAGCATGCAGCCTAAACGAAAACAAAACGAAAACAAAATGGCAGCAAATATCCAAAGATTCAAGAAGCAGCATCCCAGCATTCGTTCACTCGACATGGACAGCCTACACCGCTAACGGAAAGATGCAGTAATGAGGAGAAACAGACAGCAAGGGAAACAGGAAGTAAAATTCAGACTTACTCAAAGTCATAATCAAACATGCCAGAGGGGCTGAAGGGGGCAGCATTAAAGAGGAAGAGAGCATCAGAGGTTAGTGACATCAATCCCACAATTCCACAGTGGAACAGTCTGGGAGTCAACACATGGGTTTATACTATGTGAACAGATCACAAGCTCAGTCCCAAATGACTCTTAATCAGACAAAAATCTGAGCCTAAATAGTGCTCCTTTTGAGTTATATAAATCATGCTAAATCTGACTGCCTCCAAGGGGACAGGGTTCGAAAGAGGTCCAGGGTCCAATAAAACATTCAGCCACACCTGTCAATGGTGGGTGAACTGGGAATAACTTTGCTGTTTTTTGTGATAAACTAATGCAAACTAAGCTGTTTAGTAGATTTAAACTAATTTGATCAATCTAACACGATGTGAAATTAAGAAAGAAAACCAGAATTTCAAGAGATGAATGAAAACAAGTCAGAGCACAAAAGCCAAGAGACTCTCTTCACTGTTTTACATTCTGATTCAATTATTAGAAACTGTAATTGTGAACAAAAAAAAACTAAAAGTACTAAACACAAACGAACAAACAACTTGAATCAAACATGTATTAAACATTTTAGTTTTAAATGACAGGCTTTGTAAGGTTCAGATAGGAGGAGGCTGTAGGTAAGAAACCCTGTGATTTTTAGGACCCTCCATGCTGGAGATCAGGTACCTGTGTCTGTTCTTGTTCTTGCGTTTCTTGTGGCTGCTGTGGTGGCTTCCAGAAGAAGAGGAAGCAGCTTTCTGGGGTTTCAGGTCCTGCAGTGCTCCGTCCCCTTCCTCTGTGTCCTCCTGGCTGGGCTCGTTTTCCTGGTTCTGGAGATCAGGGGAAGTGTCGCTCTCTGTTCCACTGCCTGGCTCGCCTACAGTAAAATGAACAGGTAAAAAAAACAAACAAATCTCTGCTGCCTAGGTGGTTCGTTTGCTTTTAAATGTCCCAAAAAGCTTCTAGATAGGCAGCTTGCTGGATATTGACACAAAGCCAATTTAACACTTCAGATAGAGAACTAAACAAAACGGCATCGTATAAAAAAAACTTACGTTTCTCGTTCATGTGATCAGGAATTCCTCCAAGAGCACAAACAGCCTGTTTGACAGCCCCAAAATCACGTGTTAACGTATAACCACGTAACAGTTAGAGCATAAACCAACGTTACGTCACCTAGAACAAATACTGACCGCCACTGAGGTCACAGAGGACTTGCTGAAGAGACGCTCTGCTTCCTTGAACTTCCTGTTTCTCCGATCAGTCTTACTGTTGGAATTCCTGGAGCAGAAGAAGTCAGTGATCACCTGCACACCTCTGAGATGTTCACCTCTTTAAAGCTCACACTCACTTCTGATTGGTCAGATATCTGTCCCATCCTCTGATGATGTTCCCATACATCTGGGTGTCCTCCAGGTAACTTCCCTCGAAGGCATAGATCTGCCTTTCCAAGTTCACCAGGGTCTCCTAAGTTAAAAAAACAACAAATCCAACCAAAGTTGAGCTTTAAAACGAGTTTTGTTTCTCTGGATCACTTGTACGTTTTAACATTACAGATGTTGTATAGCTGTACAGTTACACATATGGGTGTCTCTATCCAAAGGCGCCATAACAATAGCGGCAAACCCCGTTAGCATGCAACCAAGAGCACACAGCACATCCTTAAACATTTATGTTGATCGTTTGCTTAAAGTTAGTCTAAACTAACCCTTCGTGCCATCAGTGCGAACGCAAACGCTTGTATTTAAAACTACGTTTAGGCAACGCGTTTGTTTAGCTTCGCGCTAGCATGCTAATACGCGCGCGGCTACGTCGGTCCGTCGAAACGTCATTCGGCGAAACATTGCGGAAACGTTCGCGTTCACAGACGGTAATTTACAGACGCATTTACCGCCAGCTCCTGTTTTCTCTTAACCAGCTCCGAGAGCTCACGGCGGGTGTCGGGGATCTGCGGCGGCGTCGCTTTGGCGTGCATCGCCATGTTTGAACCGAGCTGCTCAATGATCTAGAAAAGCGGAAGCAAATCGTTCGGACTGCAGTACCGAACACGGACTCCGGCCGACAGGGGCGCCGCTCGCTCGTGTCGTCTCAGCGCATTTGAACCGACGTCGAGCCGGCTCAGGGTTCAAACAAGGCTCTGCGGACAGACGAATAAAACCATGATGATTTTCTTGAGCTGCAGAAACATTTATTAATTAATTAATTACATGAATTAGCATTAATTCATTGGACGTCATCGATCTTCTAAGCATTATAGGCGAGGTTGTTAGCTTTCGTCAAAGATGTATATAAATCAATTAAAAAAATAATAATAATAATTAAAAATGGTTAAACTTTTACAACGTCCCCTAAAGGAAGGATTTACAAAAGACTTGAAGGGACTTTGGATTGCGCGTTTGTCCGCCGCTCTCCCCAATGTTGACTTTCTATCGACTTACAATAACATTGTCAATAAAGCTTTATTGGCATTTACAATTTTCGCCCTTTTTTAATTGATTTCAATTGAATTGATTGACCATTTACGAATGCATAACAATAAAGTGCACGTTTCGATTTCATTTCCCTAAAGTTTAGAGAGGTGCTTTTGCCACCGGGTGGCGACACAACACGCACGCTTTTAAAAGTCACTTTATTAAATGAACATGTTGGTGAAAAAATATGTTTTTGATATAAAACTTCAGAATAGGCAAGAGGACGAAGTGTTATAAGTAACAGTTATAAGTAATAAATATAATCTTTCCATTGTGGCATCCTAGTTACTCATAAACCAAATCATAAGGATCAGAAACATAGGGTTAAGGTTAATTCTTTCATTTACGTTTTGCAGTTGTTTTCATTAACAATTAATTTCTTAATCTATTTTAATTGATTGTGAATATAAAATGGTTGTTTTGAAAGGCCGGTCGTGAACAGCGTCAGGTTTACACGTTGCCATGACAACGCCGAGTGACCTATTGAGTGAACGGCGAGCAATGCATTACAGCATGTATGTTATTAATATAACTTATTATAAAATAAATCAGCCGCCAATTATAACTTAACTTATTAAATAATAAATCAGCCGCCAATTACACGATTTAAGTCTTCCTTTCTTTCTTTAAAGGATGGGTAAATTACACAAAGGACGGAATAAAAGTGAGTGATTCAATCCGCTGAAATGGAAGTCCATCAGTTTGTTCTGTGTATTTATATTATTTATATTATTTATCTCTCAGATTTTATTCTCTTTTAAAGGTGAAGGATGTGCCTCCTCCATTCCTACGAGGTATCAGACAGCCATCATCAGCAATGAAGAGAAGAAAGGATTTTCCTCCCAGTCGAAAAGATTTCAGGAACACCTGGTCAGTTTCTGAAAAATGAATGTTTCTTTAACATGAAACACTTAATAATAGAAAAATAAAACAATTGAGAAGTATTTATCTTGTTATCTATCCATATATGCATCTCTCTCTCTCTCTCTCTCTCTCTCTCTCTCTCTCTCTCTCTCTCTCTCTCTCTCAGGATGAGAATCCAGGTCCTGGTTCATATATATCACACATCAATACAGAGGCCTGCAGTCCTTCATTCTCTAAGAAAGGAACAGGCAGCTTTGCTTCAAAGGTGAAACCATAATTAGATAAATCAGTATAAAAAAACATACACAGAAATCAGAAAACAAAACAAGACGAAAAATATGCCATGATGTTACCTGTAGTTATACTTTATACCTGCATTCACTGTTTTGTGTGTTTGCCATTTTTTGCTTGTGTGTTTGCATTTGATATGAAGCATTTAGAGAATATTGGGTAATATTCTCTAAATGCTCTCTGTAAGTTATTAAAAGCGTTCTTGCAGTAACGTTAGTAGAACTTTTTTCACGTTTTATATCACATATCAGAAACATTACTCTAAAGTTGCTAGTGGAACATTTTAAAGATGTTACAGAATTAAAAAAAATGTTTAAATAACATTCTTATAACCAAGCAATAGCATTGAAACAATGTCTTAAAATTTTGAACATTCCGAGACATTTCAAAATAACATTTTTGTTACTTAATGGAAACGTTAGGGAAATGTTTTTACAGCCCAAAATTGTTAGCTCTGTATGGCCTTGTAATTCTTTAGAATATTCTGTAAAAATTGAAATGTTTTTTTGTCTGTTTAAGACTGGCCGAGTTCCTCGTAACTTTCAGAGAGGAAACCCGGGTCCTGACGCTTACAACCTGCAGTCGTCTCTGCTTCACCTGCACGACTTCAACAGAGGAGAATCTAGAACCTTCCGTCTGCCAATCGCAGTGAAGAGAGAGACACCCGAAACACCAAACACCGGCACCAAACCAATACCATGTATGTAACACTGTTATAATGTAGAGTATTTCATTTACTGTGACTTTGTTATGCAGACACATAATAACAAAACAAGAAATCCCCACAAAACAAGAAATGTAGTTTCTTTGTTCTGTGATTTTATGAGTGTTTTGTGTGGTCAGGTTTCTTACAGTGCTGTGGACAGAAATCCAGCAGTATCCGCTCAGTATGCATTTCTGTCTAAAACCAGAAGGAGCTCCAACGTATCAATCAATTTTAAAGGCCCTTCACCATGTGAGTCACTTCTCGCATATCTCAGCCATTTAAAATGCACGTAATCAAGTAATAATCCATTTAAACATTAAACATTATATTTAAAAGCAAACACACATGATTTACATTTGTAATTATATATGCTGGATAAGTGAAATTATAGGCTGTATTTTTAGTTCCGCAGTTAAAAGAGGCGCACCATATTATTATCTGGAATAGGAAATATATACTTTTATGCCATTCTTATGGTCTAACCAATCAAATATATGTTCATATTTATCAACTTCTGCATCCATGTGTCAAACAAACACATTCTAGCAGAGGTTTGAGTCTTTAAACTTTTTTGTATGTCTTTGTTCTAAAGGTCACTATAAAGTCAATGAAGTTTTGGTCCAAAAGGCTCCTAAGGTTCCTTTCTCCTGTTTTAAATCCACCACCGCTCGGGTCCAGCCACCAGTGAGAAGTGACAACCCGGGACCTGGGACCTACAGCCCCTATCAGACTCCAGAACCTGTGAGGAGAACCATTTTACCGTAAGTGTTCAGATTGCATTTAAAATACAGGGTTCTATTAACTAAAGGTTTTAAAGCCTGATGGCAAAGCAATTCCTTTACAATTTTTATTTTTTTAAAATAAAACTTTTTTTATTCACACAAACTTTTTTATTCTCTAATTCTTTGGTCAACCATCTATGTAAAGATGCTTTAAAGAACCCGCAGACCATCACACTGATTTTCAAAACCTGTTTAATGTAACATTAAGAGCAATAACACTATTTAAAGAGCCATGTAGCAACTCAAGAACCCTATACAGTCAAACTTAAGGGTTCTTCAAATGATGACAGAGAAACCACAGAGGAACCTAAGAAGAGAATGAGATTTTACTAAAATATTAAATCTCATTTACAGTCTGGTTTTAGTTTAGACTGTGAATGAAAAGTAATATTTTAGAAGAAAAACAATATCATAAAATGTTTAAATTATTTTATTGGCCTCTTTGACAGTCATCTAGTGGGAAAATCATGAATATCTCAGATGTTCTCATGTCTTGGTATATTGTTCATAACAGATTAAGGGGTTTCTCATTTGTCACATGATGATCATCTTATCTGTGTAGAAGGAGACATTATTTAGGATTGTCAGCACCACCCCTGATTCCTGCCAAAGACCCGCCCCTCCCCGGCCCAGGACATTATGACATACTGAAGCATCATGATCCAATCAAACTCCCCGTATCCAGTGCCGCCTTCCTGTCTGGCACAAACAGATGGATGCAGGAGCCCACAGAGCAGGAAACACCTGGTCCAGGTAACGTTTACCTCATCTCTGATAACAGTGACTGTACAACGTTCATATTTTGCATGTAGTGATGAGGAAAATGCTTGTCTAAGAATTGTGTACATTTCTGCCACTCAGGTTTCTATGAACCCAAAGTGCTTTCAAAGTCATCGTTCTTATACAATCCTGCTAACAACTGGATACCGGCCTAAAGAACTGTCAAACCTGAGCGATGTTTTAGTAATAAAGATGCATTAAACAGCATTGGAATATTTGTATATTTTCATTGTTTGGCGTATATATTATATTATATATATAATAAATATATATATATTTATTTTGTTGTTTTTACATCAAATGCCGAACAAACTCATAAAACAATAATGCCATTGTATATTGCATTAAACACATTTTTTGGGTATTTATAATTGTTTTATGTGCTATTAATCACCTAGAGGGAAGAACTATAGATAATATACAGTATGTATCTCATTACTGCCTTTAAATACAGTACAATATACAGTAAAATACACAGCAAATATTACAGTAACAAACCACGTCCAGCTGAAGACAGACGTTCTGCCTTGATCTATATGAACAAATGAAAGCCTTCACAGACAGAAGAAAGAGCTTTTTTTATGGTCTGAGTCACGTCTGAACAACTGAAGGCCAGACACAGCTGAGCTCTAAACTCTTGATTCCTCAATAGCTGATCTAAGACCTGCTGAGCTGCCATTACAGTGGAAATGTTGATATGAGTGATGTGTTTCAGCTGATCTTGGATCAGTGGTGTCTTACAGGGTAACAGCAGCTGTTGTAGAATCAAAGGAGGGTGTGGAAATGTGTGGAAAATCTAAACAATGTGAAAACATCTGTGAGGGGACTTCATTGGTTTGTGAACGTCCTCTGTAACTTCAGTAAATGACCTCTGCCCATGTTCATAACATTATCCATTATGATAGTGTATTTATAATAGTGTATTTATTTAGCTGACTTTTTAGTTACAACTAGATGCTAATTGCTAGTGCAAAAGTCTCTTCCACAATCCCAGCTAATAGTGAACATTCTCAGAATGTTAGCTAATGTTCTCCAAAAGTTCTGTCGAAGTTATCAAAAAGTTTGAGCAACTTTTTTTAACGTTATATATCATTAAAATGTCATTCTTAAGGTGTAAGTGAATTGTTTTAAAAATGTTACAGAATTTAAAAAGTTTGAATAATGTTCTTATAACCAATCAATTACATTAATACAACATCTCACAACTGGATGTTTAAACATTCCTTGCACATCCAAAATACCATTTTTAACATTTTTGCTACTTGATGGAAACGTTCTTATAACCTAAAATAGTTAGCTGAGATACAAGAGTGTGGTTGCCAGGGCGTTGCTAGTGGTTGCTAAGATGCCCTGAGTGGGTTTTAATGTGTTGCTATGCCACTGCTAGACTGGGTGCTGGGGTTCTCTGAGTGGTGGTTGCTGGGGTTCTCTGAGTGATTGCTTACTGGCCCAAGACAAAAGAGGCCAGAATCTGATCACATAGAAAATTAATGTAAGATCTGTATGTCTCCCTGTGTGAAAGCTTCAGAATAACAGAAGTATGATTTCTATTACGGTTTTCAGTATGTGAGGGCAGTGAAATAATGTGCAGTGGATGAAATATTTGTAAGGGAGTGTGGAAATAAGAGCCCAATAATGCAGAATGTGTTGCCTGTTGGTGACATTTCAAACCCTGCAGCTGTTCTGACCCTCAGCAGCTGTGGATATATTCATATGCTGACCTCACCATTGTCTGATACAGCTGTAATCGCTACTAAAAACATTTTAGACAATCAAATACTCCCTTAACATCCACTTATGATCAAACTCAGCTGCAACTGACTTCAGCGTTCTGCCATAATTCAAAGTAAAATGGAAAAACCAAAGGTTTTCAAGGTTTTGGCTTGATTTTTTTCCACTGGGAATTGATTGGCTCTCGAAAAGTAGGCTTTTAAATGCTAACAGCAGACTAACCATTGGAGGGGAGTGGTTAACAGCTCTGCTTCCGCCCAAGCTGTCAGACTGACGTCATCAGAGAAAGTCTGTCGTTCCAGAACGGGACTACATTTTCAGATTTTGATTAAAGATTATGAGAGCACATGAAATATTAAAAAATACCAAGATGCACAGATAATTTTTAATAAACACTGCAATATTTCATAAAAAATAAGATTAGTGTATTTTGATTTAATGGTTTTTCATGCTTTTTCATTAGTGGTGCTTCCAATTTGGCTCAACCTGGCCGCATACTCACCTTTGTGCTCTCAACAAAGCCTCTTTGTTGTTGTGCTGTTCTGCGTAGCAGCTAGACATAACTGAGGTGGTTTTAGGTAGAGTACGCAATAACTGCGACAGCATGCTTCACACACATCCTCAGGGCTTCTCTGTTGTGAAGATTGCATTTGTTTAACTCATGACTGATCGGATCTGCATTTATCTCCAAACACCCTCAAGCAGAGACGGAAGCCAGTCTGAGAAAACTCTCCGCCTGACTGCATTACATGCGCTTTGTTGACCCTGATGTTATTTTTGTGTCTGCATCAACTGTACTTTGGTTCATGTTTTGTATTTACTTTTTTACAAACATTTGATTGACTGTGTTTTGTAAATGTTTTGTATAGATTGCATTGTTGGCAGGGTTACTGTACGTCTTTGGTACGGTATTGGCAGGGTTACTGTACATCAGTGGTACGGTAGCAGATGGTTCATTTGCTTCGTGCTGCTATAATGGCCTGATTTCAGCCCATAACCGCTCCAGTTAAAGTATTAAGACCACACTCTGCTCTGTTACAAATTCCAAATCCTGTAGCAATGATTTTAATGATTTTTAATTTAAATCAATAATTAAAAATCGTAATGATTTTCCAGCAGTCTCAGATGGGTGAAGTCTCAGTTATAAGGTGGAGAGGGTTAATGGTGTTGTCTCAGTTGATCATACCCATGGTTAGTTTACCATGTCTTTGTAGGGAGAAGTTATGGAGCCATTGTATGCAACAGACATTTTAAAACCTAATGTAATGTAATGCATTTAGTTAGAGAGAACAAAGCAAAGAGATAGCATGTCTGTTTTAAGGGAGAGCTGATGCTTATAGGAACAAAATAAACAACATTATTTTCCATTATAGTTACAGATTTAATGATTAGTTTGACAGCCTACTTCATTCATTCATTTCATAAGATAACCAAATCCCAACACTATACAACATTATGCTGTATGTGCACGAATACAACGTCTGTATTAATATTGGTTTTGTTCACGAGTTGTAAGAAGAAACAGCATGTTTTATGGACAGTATTCCAGTGTGTTTTCCAGGATATCTGAAGGGAAGCAGCCGGATGCGTCTCGGTTTTCCATTTGGACACATTAAAGGACGTCCATCCCTCTGCAGCAGATACGGCTCTTACCGAAACGAGGGGGGCGTGCTGCAAAAACACATACAGAAACATTTTCCCGTACACCACCTGGATGACCGCAGTATTTGTACACGCTAAATGTACTTCAGTTTAGATAATATTACACAGACAACGACAGCTTTGAAAGGCAGGCGATAATATTATACGCTAACTATATATTGGTGACCCCCGCGCACTGAAATGGTACAGTCCGTTGGATAGGCACGGACCGTCCGGCGTACAGCGGCTCTATTCCGCAAGCGGTTTGTCAGCAGTGAGAAGGGCCGCGGATCCGGCCCCCTTTATTCCCCCTTTTCTTACTTTTCACAGCTTTGTTCATCACGCATTTTCAGCGGGATAGAGGAGATAATTGTGCGTTCATCAAACTAAATCAATCGCCTTTTCTGAACATTAAAGGGCGGGTGCGTGTTGGAGTCTCGAGTTCCTCTTCCGACGCGCCTGGTCTCGGACCCTGTGACGGAATGACTGACTGAAAACCAGCAACAAAATGGAGAACAAGGCTCTAGAGAGCAACTTTGAAGAAAAACTGACCCTGTCAGAAAAAGGTATGTGCTTTTATTGGGAGAAGTACGCGATACACGTCCACGAAAGCCCCTCGGATACGCACGGGTGGTCCAAGGGCGCAAAACACCCGTAACGTTGAACGATACAGCCCGTATATATCCGGATGTATCCACATGCATTTTTAAGATGTATTTTAATGTTTTATTCACCAGTTATGTATTGGTGGATAATGCACGTATTTGTAACTAACGCGCGTATTATTGATAAAACAATAAAAACGGGCCCCGTTGCGCATGACCTGAATAGCGGTTTACGCGTTTTATTGACCATTTGTTGGTGAATAATGTCAGATATCTTCATGATTTCCTATACACAACATGTTTTGATACTCCCCGGTTTGTTTGTTGATCATATTGATCGTTTCTGCAAGAAGCATTGGGGCGTGTTGATCTATAATGAGGTTCCCCGTTACCGGATTGAAGCGCAGCCCGGTATCATTAAATATATCAATATATATGTATGTGGGGAGGTTAAATATGTATAACAAATGAGCAGTCAATAAAAACCCAAAGGATTTGTAATGTTTGACCTAAAAAATTAGGCTGATTTTGTTCTGTAAAGTCAATTTGCGTAAGTCAAAAGCATCTCCAAACGTGACCATGAAGTGGGTTTCATTATTATCAAATCATATATCTTATTAAGATACCCAAGCAGTCTTTCACTTATAATAGCAGAAACATTTTGTGTTATGCTGGTTGAAAGTCTCTTCACATCCTGATAGCAACCACTAAGTGGTCTAAATGTATTTATATACATATATATCTTCTGTGGAAGGCATATGGCCATACAATGTTCGTCCAATCATTGCATTCGGTCTGAATGCAGATGAAAGAGTGATAAATGAACATTTTTTCACTTTCTCCTTTAACAAGGTCAAATTCTGCACTCTGTGTATAATTGCAAGTAGATCGGTGGGATGCTAAGGCATCGTTCATCTCATAAGATCCCATCTGTCAGCATTTTCAGACTAATGATTTTAAGTCCTGCTTTAAATCAGGCTGTTTTGAGCCCACATACACTTCTGTGGCCCTGAACTGTAGTAACAGGCAAAAGAGAAGGAGCATAAATGCATTCCTTTGTGATGACCATGTTAAATATACAGACATCCTGCTGCAAAGATCTGCTCTTCCTCCGACAGAGAGAACTTTAAACAAGCTCTTCATGTCGACCAGTGAAGTCTGAAGCACTGACACCAATGTGGAAATCTTATCAGCACTGATGGAGAGCTCATCTTGTATCATGGGGCTCAAGAGAGAGAGAGAGAGAGAGAGAGAGAGAGAGAGAGGTCAGAGCATCCTCTGTATGGCAACATTGATTGCTTTGTAGTGAATGTTTTGGGCGCAGCACCAAGATTCTCCAAGACTGAACTTGTTCAAAGGGACACTGTTCCCCCATCACAGATGAGACAACACTGCTCCTCTACAAAGACTCAGATCAGATCTGATTTTCTGAATCAGGCATTCTGTACTCTGTATGTAGTGTTCACGAAGATTTAAAAAGTTATTTTGCTCTGTTTTTGTATAGCTTTAAACATATAAACATTTTGAATATATATACAATCTTTGTTGTAATGCTACAAAGAACCATTAAAGAACTGCTACTGTTAACTATGTGAGAAAATCTATAAGGGCTTTTTGTTTCCTGTGGTCTGAAGCTATTGTTGGTGATCCTTCTCTGTGTTAGTAATCGTATGACATGGACCTTCTCATTTTGAGAAACGCAGAGCCAATGATGAAAGATTTTCTGCTTTTATTCCTAGAGGTCTTGAAGGCCTGGAAACTTCCACGTCTTGCCAACACGGCCAACTCAGCAGACAGCGTAGGATTCATATGAATCTTTCATAGTTTTTTAAAGTACTTCTTAACAATAATAGTACTCAACAGCAAGCTGTGGGCCAACTGTTATAAGAAAAGCGTAAATCAACTCCTATAGTAATTCCAGAGGTAATTTTAACTCTGTTTTAATAATCTAAATCCATACCCAGCTAAAAATGTTAAGTTGTGTGAATGTTTCTGTAACGTTTCCTGTAAGTAACAAATACGTTTAAAACGTTATTTTAAGAGTTTTAGGAATGTTCAGAATGTTTTTGATATATATGATATTTATCATTAGAAATACATTCTACTAATCTTACTGCAAGAATGTTTTTAATAACGTTGAGAGAACCTTTAGAGAACATTAGCCAAAGTTCTGAAAATATTCTCTGTTACTTGGGTCTGTTGTCATAACCAACATAAACACAGATCCTCAAAACAATATTTCTGCTTCTGCTTTCAGTGGAAAATATGAGCGATCTGCAGCACGTCTCACACAGCTGTCACTTTAGTGCTGCAGTATGTTGTGTTGCAGGTATCATGGTGTCGTCTGCGAGTAATCGTGACTGTTTTTCACGAGCAGACCAAGTAACGAGACTGAATGTTGTCTATTTTCGGAGGAAACTTTGGCACGATCAGTCATACACGAGAGAGAACGCTGGAGGATCAGCGAAGCAAACTACAGCATGGTGGAAGGATTTCATTTGAACGCAAGCTGTTTGTTTCCAGGGGCAGCAATCTGAAGCTGATGTGGGTGGAGCAGAAACAAAATGAGAGCAAAGACGAGATGCAGAGAGCCCCAAAACAGCCAGGTTTCTGATTACTTTTACCCAAAGCTCTAAATTATGGTATTCAGTGAAGTTTTAGGCCTGTAAGCTCTTTCTTTCTAAGCTAACAGTGTGAACCCACAAATTATGGAGTTTTCTTCTTAATCTGCAGTCATGCTAACACATTAATAATGAGACGTGGCGTCTGCAGAATTCAGTTTTTGTTTGCAAAACTGCATTAGTCCAGCAGCTGAACTGTACGAATTTGTCTGGTTCAGGCACACATTGTTGCACAATGACTGAGTTTTGGCAGCAGGAAGACAGTGCAAATCTGTCTCCATCTTACGTAAATGGGGCGTGTGAATTCTTTTTGTGTTTGGAGCATGAAATTCTTCTAATGAAGATGTGTTTACTAACACACAGAGAAATTTATCTGTCTGATCTGAAAATGAGGTCAAATTATGAATATTTTCTGAATAATGTGCTTCATTGTTTGTGTACTAAGACAATGTTTTTAATGATTGGTTAAATGTGCTACTTTATGCAGAATTTTCTCTGTAATAAGGCGCAGTTTTACATACCCTCAGTCTGTGTTTCATTATGTTTAGTCTTGGGGCATTTAGCAAAGCTTTGCTCAGCATTTTGGCATACAGAATACCAGTTTAATTTTTTCTGTGTTTTACACAGAGAGACAATTCATGTTAGGAGAACATTTAAACGTCCATCTAAGAAGAAGAACCATATAGAACCTTCTGAGGTTTCATTTGCTATATAAATCCTATATAAAAGGGTTTATCTGTGCTCTCAACGTTTACTCCAGCAGTCTGTAGGCTTTGTTTATTTTCTGACAGCTTGTCTAAAGGTGGGTTTGGTGGTCTCAGGAAGGCAGTATAATTGTTTCTGCAAACAGAAGAATGTGAGATGTTGTAAATCATGTAAATTTCCACGATTAGAAAAAACTTTTAAAACGTTAGAATATAATGTGATGTCGATTAATGCATGGTTCTAATGATATGAGGTCACAGGTGTTTGTGCGTATATCTGCTGTTTAATGTCATAAAATGTGACTCCTCCAATCAGATTTTAGAGTAAGACTGTTTTATAACTGGCCTTTTGGATGATTATTAAGCTTAAGATCTGGATGGAGTTGGAGAGGGTTTAAAAAGACTAACATAACAAATCATAACTTTGTCATATAACTAAAGAAAATAAAAGCTTTTTACTGCTTGGCTAACTTTAGTACAGCAGGTTTTGTGTCCAAGATATTTTCTTGTGGTATTTTAACTTCTGCTCGTTTTGAAGTTAGAAGTTTTGGGATTTATAAACATGAAGATATTTGTTTTTACTGTATGTTTGTTTAAATCTCTCTCAGTGTTTGTATATGCTGGGAAACACATCAGATAATGTTGTTTAGTTTATGTGGAGTTGTTAAAGTTCCTAATGGATTCACCAGCAGCTGTAGCCATCAGTGTAGCTTTGACAAGACGTGTGTGTGTGTGTGTGTGTGTGTGTGTGTGTGTGTGTGTGTGTGTGTGTCACCAAGGACTGAAGTGTGTGTCAAAAAGTGAAAAGTTGTTAGCATGTGTGTGTGTATCTGCCGCCTGTCTGCTCCAGTGTGGTCACAGGACTGGGCTGCTAATATTAGTATCACAGCTGCGCAGCAGGTTTGAACCCCACAAACCCTGTGCTCAACATTATTGCCCCTTAACATTCATCTAACAGAACTGTTGCCACACCTAGAAATACAAATCAGTCACTCCCCAACTAACAAGAAACGTTCTCAGAATATTGGCTAACATTCTCTCAAAGTTCTCTTAAAGTTATCAAAAGAGTTCTTGCGGTAACATTGGTAGCACCTTATTTAACCTTTTATGTTTCATGAAAGAAAGACAGTCAGATGGATTTAGGATGACACAACAGTGAGTAAATAATGACAAAAAAGTTGGGTGAACTGTCCCTTTAAATTAGATTTTAGGTGTTGTAATATTATATAAAACATATGACACAACTGCTTAAAGCAAGTGAAGCATCTATTTAAACATGGTGGGAATCATTTGGGCATGTGTGATTATTTTAGAGGGCGTATCCTGTTGGGAATTCAGATGTCGACTGTCACATGACTCAGAATTACTTGGATTCTTTCCTCTAATGTTCTCAGCCTGACACAGGCATCGCATCTGCTTCCATTGAACATTGTTTTGTCAGATGAATCTTCTGTCAGCAAAACCCGGCTAACAGAGACCATTATTAGAATGTTGGCTAACTCTCTCTAAAGGTTCTCCTTAAGTTATCAAAAACGTTCTTTAAAACATTGTTTTTTATGTTATATAAATCATAAATCAAAAATGTTATTTTAAGGTTGTTAGTGGAATGTCAAAACTGGATGCTTTAAACGTTCCAAGAACATTCCTAGAACATTCCTAGAACAACATTTTTGTTACTAAAATGTTATAAAAATGTTAGTGAAACATTCTTACAACCTAACGTTGGTTGCTGGGGCATTGGTGCACGTGTGGCAGGACAACAGGCTAACACTTTACCCGAGTGCCGCTAAACAAGACTGCGAGTGGGTCATTTAAAACATGCATTCACTGCGTTTCACAGAGCGCTGCCCAGCTTTCAGTTTGTGGTATTGGGGTGTGTTGTAAAGAATGAGTAATGTTGGTTTGGGTAGGTGGTGTCCTTTCCGCTTTCGTCTTGGCTTTGAAGTGACTCTGAAATGCACAATACATCCTTCCTCAGTGAAAATGACCTCAGTATCAAGTGACCCTTAATGGAAGGAACATGCAAGGAAGTTGTGATTTATAAGAGCATTTCCTCTTAAATGTAGCTTTACTCTCTGTCTGGGTGCATTTAGACAATTACCTTTAATTAAAGCTGCAATCTGTAACTTTTGGGTTAAACATGAACAAAAATCAGTTATTGAGCAAGTACGTAACAGATCAGTGTTCAAAACGCTTTCCTTAGCTTTCAAATCACCTCATGGCAGCTTTAATGCACATTTCATTAAGATAAAATCCCTAATGCGTCTTTTCTAAGTTACACTGATCTCAGGTCAGAGGTGTTCGCATGTTTACTAGCTCTATCACCGTTAAAACCGCAGAACTGTGATCAAACTATCAAACTAATATGCTACAAAATATCTCTGTAAGCATCATTGTGTCCTGAATCAGTTAAACATTTATCACTGCTGATTAGTTCTAGACGATCAATCTGTCGCACAACAAACCAGCAGGAAGCAGCTCAGTGGGGGAGCGATTAGCAATGGAGTGATATTACACTTCCAGGCGGTTACGGGTTCGATTTTTAACTGCTTGCGGTGATTGTGTTTGTTTTGTCTGTTATCAGACCATGTGGGTTTCATTTTCAGAACTGGAATCTGTCTTTATTTCTTACTTGGAGCAGTCATGGCCTAATGGTTAGAGAGTTTAACTGGTAACCCACAGGCTAGCAGGAAATGACTGAGGCATGTGTGTGTGTGTTCACTACTCAACAGTATGGGTTAGCATACATTGACATATGCTTCACTTTCACGTCACTTACTTTCTTTTTCTACAGTCTTACAGCCATCAAGATATACAGATTTATGTCATCGTGGTTTTTCCAAACTTTCCATTTGTTCATTTGTGACTTCATTCAGTGGCAAAGCTGTACAGCTTGTTCAAATATTCATGATGTTTGGTGATTTGAGCTCTCCTCTGGTGTGCTGCATCTCTGTGTGTGTGTACTGAAATTCACTATGTTTTGGGGACCAAAAGGGTTAGGTTTAGGGGTGGGGTTAGTGTAGGGGGATAAAATATACAGTTTGTATGGTATAAAAAACCATTATGTTTATAGAATATTCTGATTAAACATGAAAACCTGACGTGTTTATGTGTGTATGTGTGTGCAACCCAGTTAATCTGGCCTGCTGAATGCTGGCACTCCAGTAGATACTGCAGAAGAATTAAACTTCTATTTAGAGATATCTCAAATATATCTCATCACCTCGTCTCATGAAGAAGCTGATCTGTAAAGATACAGATGTTTTCTGCTAGAATTGTAAATACATACATTGTGGTTTATGTAGCAGTGATTTAGATGTTTACAGCAGGCAGTCTGTTCGCATCATGCAGTGCTTGCAGGGTTGCAGTTTTTATTTGCGACATCTGATATACGCAGTTTCTGTTATGTCTGTAGAACTGGGTCAGTCGTAGGAAACTGTGACATTTCTGCTTGGAGATTTCAGGAAGCTGTTTATTTTATCATAACATTGGGGAGCTGATCACTACAAGTTGTCCCAAAACAAAGCTGAACTGAAGGGCTTGAACTGATCTTTTTAAACGTAACCAGACAGACTGTGATCAATAATTTTACAGGGTTGAACAGAAAGTGGAGAAATACAAAAGACAAAAATCAGAAAAAATATGTTATCATGACCCCAGACAATTAATTCAAAAGTGAATTGTTAAGGCATATTTTAAACATTCTTGTGCATTTGCACTAAACAGAATTAAATATATAAAATAATGTGACTACATTCCACATGCTGTAAATTATATGGACAGAAGGTTGAGGGAATACAAATGGGCCACAAATGGTTTGATTTCCTGATAATGACCTAACTTTGCTGCTCTGTAAAGATGAGTACAACACACTTTGCAAGACACGTTTATTTATAAGTACATAAATAAGTAGATCTTCTCTCTCTCTCTCTCTCTCTCTCTCTCTCTCTCTCTTTTTCTCTCTCTCTCTGTCCTTGTTTAGCTGTGCTCATCCTCTCTGTCATTTATTTGCCTGGCAGAACACAGGCGCCCTGTGCTGTGTTGTGTTCTGTTGCCATCCACACAGACAGTAGCGGGGCATACCGCACATGCCTGAGGTCCAGCTGACCCAGTTCCACACACACAGACCTTTAACAGAGGAGCCACTGACCCAATTCACATCACACTGTGTCTCTGTATGTCCCTTCACAGACCCTCAGAGCACGTTTTTAGAAATAACAGCCTTTAGAGAAGGAAATTTTGGATTAGACCTTAATATCTCCATTTTTCTCTTAGACATCAGTGAGATTAAATGAAAAACAAAATGGAGACTTATTAACATTATTGCCTGGTTATAAGAACGCTGTTCAAACCGGTTTTTAGTTCTGAAATGTTTTCAAATGTTTCCACATTAATTTTATATTTGGGCATGCTACATTTGTCTCAAGAAATTTTAAAAGATGTTAACCGAGAGCTAGTTGAGTCACACAAATGATCTGGTTTAAATCCAGTATATGAATGCAGCATTACTTTTATATGATCAGACTGACAACAAAGATTTCGTTTATATAGTAGAATAAGCTTTCATAAAGATCATAAAGATACAGTTTTCTGTTGTGTTTTTCTTCACTGTTTTTGTGTCTCAAAAGAGTCTCTGTGAATCTCAGCTCCTTTTATGGCTGATTAGGAATTGGTGGGTCTATTTTTACTCTGAGTGTCTGTCTGAGGGGGTAACCTGAAACCTGATGGATATGTGTCTGTGTGCTGAGGAGCCCAGCACGTGAACTTCATGCTCAAATGCAGGCGTGACCGGACCGAGTTTGTGTTGAATGTGGCTGTGATGCCCCGCCACCACTGAATCGAACCCCACTGCATTACATTTGTATTTCAGAGTCATCTGTATGAGGTTTTTAGGCCTCTTTGTGGTCTTCTCTTGAAAAAGTCAAACGCAAGTATTGCAACACAAAGACCATGTTCCCCCTTGTTGCCTCTCAGATGATCTGCCTGGACGTGCCCTAAATGTTCCTCATGCTTTAGCCCTGAATTGTACTGCTGTTTTTTCTCTTTGACCCTTTCCCTTAACAGTGTCTCATCCCTGGATCACATGCAGTTGATCTTTCTCAATAACACTTACTGAAGTCATGGACTTGGATTGTGACTCTATATCTTCACGTAGAGCATTAGGGTTAAGTTTTGGGTTTTGACTCTTGTTGACATGCTGATAAAAACATTGATTTTCAACTTTCATCTTTTACTTTTTTGAACTTTGAAACAACTTTTCTTTTGGATAAATATAATTGTTAAATAATATTACTCAAGAACACCATAGCCCGCTTTTAACAATCCAGTCACGCTAAATCATGCTAGCATCATTCTACTTTGTTAAGACATGCTAACATCAAGATAAATCATGTTAACGTCATGCTAAAGCATCGGGCTAAAAAAATGCTAGCATCATCGTTATATTCTTGCCTGAGTTTTGCCACAGCAAGTGCCACTCATTTTTTAAGAAAATGGACATAACTAGTGCTGTAAAATAATATTACTCAAACGTACCATAGCCTGTTTTTTATATTCCAATCAAATCCTGCCCTATTTTTTTAATTAATTGTTAATTGTGGCATTAACACGTTATTTGAAATAATAACTAGGGAATGTCTGCACTTGTTTTTAAATGAAGTATTTCATGTCATCAACTTTTGACCTGGTTTTGATTGTTACATTTCATACTGTTAACACTTGGGTCAGTGAGTATCCTGGGAGATTTACTCATACATAAATCCTGAATTTGTAGTATTGTTCTGCTAACGTATGCCTGTTTCCTTATCATCTCTCACATCTAGCAAGCATTATGTGGTACCATCCTAATTACTTCTGTGTAGTAATAATTAATTCCACCTCCTAAATAGAGTCATTTAGCATCAGATTAGTGTGACCGAATCAGCTTCTTAGCAGATGAAAAATGGGATTCTTGCTGTTTCCTCTCTGGGCCAGATGGAGGGTCTTTGTTAACATTGACAGTTTTTCCCTTCAGTCACAGTAAACGAGTGCAGAGGAATATTAGCCTGCTGCTAACCTCACAGAGGGAACATGAGAACTCCAGCCCGACTGAAAAGAGCTCGGAGGGGAAATTCGCAAGGGACGTATTATTGGGCTTTGATGTGTGGGTTTCTTTCTCAAAGAGAGCTAGAGAGACTGATTAAAAAATAGAAATATCCAACTAGTGGTATAGACTCTACCTAGAATCTACCTAGTTTAATTAAATGTAGGTTGGGCAACAGAGAGACTAGCAATGGCAAGCTAGTTTTGAAAGCATAAGATCCTGTCTTGCCTTCCGAACGCTCTACAAAGCCACGCCTTCACCTACACAAAAACGCATACATTGTCTGACAGGCAATTAGAACATCCTATCATTGCATTTAGACCGGATGCAATGATTGGACGAACATTTTATGGTCCTGTGCCATCCACAGAAGATATATAAAGATATCAATACATTTAGACCCCGTATTCATTGTTGTCAGGATGTGAAGAGACTTTCAACTAGCATAACAAATGTTTCAAATTACTCTGTTTTATATTGTTTTACTAAAAGTAAAGGTCTTTACAAATGTACTGTGATACCATGATACATTAATGGCATCAGATGGTAATACCATGGTACTGAATGACTTCATGGTATCACGGTACTCCAGGGTAATTTTGGGTCAGTGCAAATTAATGCTTCTGCCATATGTATTACTCAGACATATTTATAGTCTATATAAACAGTAGACCACACAGTAGCAAAGCTGTCTGTAGGCACAGTGGGGTTTTTAGATTTTGTTGTGGACGCCATGAGGTCTAGCGTGAGAAGACAACAGCTGCAAAATCAAAGACACAAATCTCACCAACCCCAGAAACAACTGGAGAGACACAGACAAGCCCCCCATCAAAACAGGATGTTTAAACCCAGGTTGACCTCATGTTAACTCTGTATGGTCAGAGGTCATGCTAGTCCACTGTGTTTAACACAAAGACTTTAACTTTAGTGTGACATCATATAAACGATTGATGCAAGGTAAGAGGTCAAGCAGATTTTTAAGTAGGTAATCATTTACTGTACACTTTATTGGAACAACACAGTTTTGCTGTAGCAGCATATAAATTTGACACAGAGTTGTTTGTATTTGCCGATGGTTCCTGTAATGATGTTGTTGTCATTCGTTTGTTACAAAGGTTGAGAAGAATCTGACCTGTTATCTCATTATATTCAAGCCATGAACATTTCCTAAATACATCAGAAGGGTCATGGATTTCTATAGTATCATGTTCAGTTAATCCAACACTTACAGACTAAAATAATGCTCACATCAAGTTCATATATTTCTGACATGCCACAAAATAATGTTTGCACCCTCTGGTGTACAAATAACACAATGCTTGTGTCACTGGTAAACAAATTAGCCAATCAGTGTATCTTTAGAGGTCATGTGTGAATGTACATCATGCATGAGACATAGTTCAGTCAGTTGTTTTTTTCTGTGTGAATGTGAAATTTCTCCCTCTTTCTTATCAGCTTTCACATCTCCACCAGAGACGAGTGACACGGTTCAGAAGGACAATGAAATGGACAGTGAAATCCTTAAAGCTGATGACACCACCATCACAGACTCCTCCCTCATAACAGACCCACCCTCGAAAGCAGAACCAATCAAATCTGACCCAAGACCCACCACACCTGGAGGCAGTGGCATCTCCCCGCCAAAGAAAGGTACTGATAGAGTCAGTACACCCGAGCTAACAGGGAATGTTCTCAGAACCTTTACTATTGTTTTCTAAAAGTTCTCTCAATGTTATCAAAAAAAAATATATATATCATATATATCAAAATGTTATTGTTAAGTTGTTGTTAAACGTAATGGTGTTTGGGTTTTAGAAACGTCACAGTATTAAAAAAGTTTGAATGACATTCTGTTATAACGTAATGTTAATACAATGTCTGAAAAACTAGACCTTTGAATGTTCCTATAGCTTTCAAAATAACGTTTTTAACATGTTTATTATGTAATGGAATTGTTAGGGAAACATTCTTACATTCTAGCTGGGTTGGTGAGAATGATCTGTAAAGATAACAGATGAAACAGGACTAAACAGGACAGATAATGCACTAAATTAGAAGTAAACCTACTGTTTATTTGCAAAACACCTACATTAAAAGGGTAAACGCACAGAAGAACAGAAGGAAAATCAGTGTTTAATCATTTTGGAAGGTGGGCTGGATGTAAACATCATTTGTTCAGACCGACTTTTAAAAAACACCTTTTTAAAATTGGTCCTTATCTGACATTTGAGTCCGCAAGCCAAGTCAATGTCTGTGCAGGGGAAAAATTCATGCATGAAACCAGTGACCGAATCTTGATGTGTGTTTGTGTGAGCGTGTGTGAATACTTTCTGCAGAATGTCCTTGAACAGTTGTCGAGTGTACAAGGCTTAGGTAAGGTCTCATGATGGTGGGTGCTGAGCAGACGGGTTGCCATGGCAACAGCTCATTCACTTAGATTTAACAGCAATGCATATATCTAAATGCAAAGAAAGCTTTGAGAAGCTTCCTGGAACATCAGGGGAATACCTGACTCATCACATTTCTTCTCAATGCCTGGGTGAAAGCAGCTCTGCAGATAAAGAGCTGGTGTCACAGTTTTCTTGATTAAATCAATACACCTTTGAGAGTGAGTAAATGGAAAATGTCAGTTACAAGCCCTCAGTTTGTTAGAAAAAGGGAGAGAGAGACATTACTCAGCGCATGTCTGATGTATTAAGCAGATCTGCTCTCATCACATTAAAGGATATTCTACATTTACCTTACTAAAGTTATTTTTAGTCCACAAAACAACTTATGTGAATACATAAGTATGCATGAATATATTAGACAATAAAGACTAGATAAATCTAGATCAGATAAACTGTGTTCTCCACTTCATGCGTGCTTATAATCTATGTCTCAAATAAATAGTGGAATTATAAATAGATACATCTTTTACAATATACAAATATATACAATATGCATATACACATATGCAAAAATATATATACATATATTTGTGTGTGTGTGTGTATATGTGTGGCCGTATGTCAGATTTCTATAACGTAAAGTTTTTGTGAAGTACAATTTATTTGCTTTTTCTTCAGCAGATGTAATAACTACAGAACAGCGTCAGAAACAGGCCAAGCAGAGACGAGAAGAGAGGGCCAAATATATGGGTAAGACATAAACCAAACTTTTGACCTGAGACAAGTCCAGCCCCATAACTAATGATACAGTTACCCTGCGTAAAACATTTATCTACTATCACCTAAATTAAATAAAAATAAATAAAGGTAAACCTTTAAAACGGAAATATGAACATAACAATTAATACTAAAGCCAAATTATTTACAAATCCCATGTGAAATGTGAACCGCTTGTCATTAAACCGCCAGTACATGCCAATGGGCTATGTACTGATCTCGGGTCAGCCAGATGTTTCTTGTTTATATCGTAAAATCAGCGCTTTCGTTTAAACACAGTGTCTGATGTGTTTGACACACATGCTTGTGATTTGTGTTCACTGCTGCAGAACAGAAAACTCAGGAGCAAGGTAAGACACATCACAAAGCTCAGTCATCTGCTGTCCTAAATGATTTTCATTCATTCATGTGCAATGTTTCTTGGCTTCTTTTGTTTCTTTCTTTAATTGTGTCAGTTGTGCTTGTTAGTATTTCTTTGTTCACAATGTCATGAATTATCATAATTAAGTGATTTTCTTTGTAAATTAACATTTGACTTTTTCACTTACACAATGACAGAAGTGGACAATTAAGTGGTTTAATTTGCATTTTTGGCACCATTAAATCGTTTTTGTTTCTTTTTTGTTAAATTGGTTCCTTAGAAATACATAACCATCTTTGAAGCTGCGATCCGTAACTTTTTGGATAAAAATGAACAAAAATCAGTTGTCAAGCAAGTATAGTAACTATATATAGTATATATAGAGCAAGTAACTATATATAACAGATCAGTGTTCAAAACGATTTCCTTATTTTACCCCAATTCCCAAATATTTATACTAATGATTTATAATTTGGTTTGTCGGGTTCGGTTTCCCTGGAACTGTCAGTTTGGCTTCATTTGACTTTAACATAATGAAAAATACGTAAAGTAACCTTTAATTCTATAGTTCAAACAGAGGTGGCGGTAGAGAGACAGAAGTTATAGATTGCATCTTTAAGTAAAGACGAATCTGTATTCTGCATACTCCTGCACATGAATATTTTGTACAGATATATATAATAGAGATATATACACCAATTTGGTCATTTCAATATACATTGTAGTTGAAGCTGTAGTCTAGTGTGTATTATCACACATTGAGAAGTTTTTCTGGTTTGCTGGTCTGGTATTTTAAAGAGTTTATTACAAGTAACCAATCAAAACAACAGTGTCCATCATATATGGACGCACCATAAGAACATAGATTGTTCCTGTTCCATGCAACAAAAGATTGTTCTATAGTTTTACATTCATCAGCCTTTATAAATCAACATCTGTCTCACATCTCCACATTCAGTCATCTTAAAAAACCCCTGCAGACAAAGTGTAAAAATGTGCCGACATTAAAGTACACTTCTGTTTGAGATCAGTTCTAATTACATTTGCCATTAGCATGAATAGTCAGCTCCACAATCAGCTGTAGAGAGATAAACCTCAGTTTCTGGCCACTTGTTTTCTCCACCCATGGACCACAGTGATTAAGCATTTATTGTAGCTCAAACAGAAAAATCCTGTATAGAAAGAAGTAAACCTGGCTGAGTTTTTAAACGAATTTCAGCGGCTCTCAGCGGCATTGAAAATCAGATTTATTTTGTCATAAAGCATATTGTATGAAGTTAATAGGATTAGCAAGCGGCGTTTCACTCGCTAGCAGCTGAGACCTGTTTAAAGTGGAAGTTGAGAAGAATCTTCAGTGACGTTAAACAGAATTATGAGATAATGTATAAAGGATTGCAAAATATTTTATAATTGGATTTAGAGTAAGTCAGAATTACATGTGATGCACATTTTAAAGCTGCAATACTAAACGCTTGCCTCTCTATCGCCATCTCTGTTTGAAACAAAACTGCAGGTTACTTGCACAGTTGTTTTCTTAACGTGGATGGCAAGTTGTGAGAACAAGCTACAAACCATCTACAGTATCCAGCAACACCAACTGCACCATTAGGGTCTGATGACAATGTTGTGTTGAACACTATCTGTTAAATACTTGCTTAGTAATTGAGTTTTGTTGTTAACAAAAAAAATTTTGGAGCGCAGCTTTAAATAATTCGAAATAAAATGTAATTAGCTTACATGTTGTTTTCAATGACGAGAGTCTGCGATGTTTATTAAAAAATACAGTGATGGTATATGTTTACCATGGTACTGACTGATTACAATGGTATAATGGTATTTATATGGCTCTCAGGGTGGTTTATAAAACTGCTTTTTTATTAGTCATAGCACATCTCATCATTTACATAGTAAATTCATAGTAAATCCTATTCATGTGATATAAAGCTTGTGTAATATATTGTTATGAAATACTCATTTAAACAGAGTAAATACAGTGGCTCTAAAACAATATTGTGAATGAAAGCAGTTTCTTTGTATTTGTATTCCTCAGCTGGGATGCTGTTTGTGTGTGCGTGTTTAGTTCTGGTTCAGGGACTGAAAAACAGGAAATTCCACAGTGTGATGTCTTGTGTGATCCTCAAGTCAGGCCTGTGAGCAGAACGCAGCCAGATGTCGCACAGCGAGCTCGCTGTTTTAAATAAAGAACTTTGATTGGCTTTTAATTGTTCAAAAGTCAAACCGCGTCTCCTTTGTGTCTCGCCTACTGAACACACATGACAGAATCCTGTTTCATTAGAAACATCTACGTCAAAGTTGATGCTTGAACGAAACATAACTGAGAACTCCATGAAGTCCCATGAGCTTTGAAAGAGCATTTTCCTAGCAATAAAGATTGTAAAGAGAAGACTGTAAATGAAACATCATCTCTCCTTCTCTTCATCCTAGCGGCAAAGAAAGCTCAGTGGCTGGAGAAGGAGGAGAAAGCTCGACGTTTGCGTGAAAGCCAGCTGGAGGAGCGCAGGAGGAAGCTGGAGGAGCAGCGGCTGAAGGCTGAGAAACGGAGAGCCTTGCTGGAGGAGAAACAGAGACAGAAACTCGAGAAGAACAAGGTATGGAAACATCACCTGGCTATTTATGGCCCACAGAGGCTAGCTGTCATGTAATGTTAAAGCTGATTGGTCCCATCCCCAGCTAATAGGAAACACTAGAACCAGGATTCGTCCTTACCATGTGATCTTCTGTTTCTCTCCAGGAGAGATATGAATCTGCCATTAAGAGATCAAGCAAAAAAACCTGGGCGGAGATCCGTCAGCAGAGGTGGTCCTGGGCCGGCGGATTAAATCAGACCTCACGCAGAGAGAGTAAGTGTCATTCCTAATAAATATCACAGAATTACAGCTAGAACAATTATTGCCTGCCATGACACATGTGGACCTGAAATGAATCTGCTGGTTAAATACAAACAACATTATATTTTACTTCATGCTGTTGGTGTCAGATTAAGCTTCTGTGTTTTTATCTTGTGTTTTAATGGATGATTTGAAGTTGAAGTGGATAATTTGTCTTGGTGTTGCGCCTGGACAAGTTTGAACCGGTGCTGTTTAACTGATGTAGTTGAAAAATAGATCACCCTCTGGTTATAATTTTGTTGCCTTAAAATCTGCTTTAAATTAATCTGGTGTGAGGAGAAAATCATGCTTTTACCATCACAAAACTTGCTGATCATTGGCATCAACATCTTTTCTTTGTTTTATTATTTTAACCATTGATGTTTTTGGGTGTGCTGGATGATGTAGGTTATGATATTTCCTCTTTATCCTACTGAGATGTGATTACCTGTGATAATGTAGACCAGCTGTATTACAGAGATGTTATGGTGTACAAGGTGATGGTGAGAGATGAAAAGAGAATGTTATGGAGTATAAGAGTTTCACATCAGTGATGGATGTTGCTTTATTGGCTGTTTAGATTTCGAATTAAATCATTATCATCTTTATTAATGCTGTTGTTTTTGCGCAGTAGTGATAAACTGAAATATCGGCCAGGCTGATTATTCCCATGTATACCAGACACCTGTCTTCTCCACCTGTGCCATTTACAACAACAAGATTTCAGTTAGATGTATTTAAATCCTTAAATGTTAGTGTATATGTATCAATATACATTGTATATATGACACTATTAAATGCTCCTGTAGCTTAACTGGTTGAGCATTGTGTGCAACATAAAGATCATGGGTTCAATTCCCAATATATTGGTCATTGGCACATTACTGTGTAGACATGAGCATCTGGCATTAAAAAAAAATATATATATTTTTTACCAGTCTGCAGTGACCAGATGTGAGTTACAGGAAGTGATGTCATGTTAGTGTGGTTAGGGTTTTGTTTTGCAGCCTCTGCCCTAGTGCTGAATTAAAAGCTTTCTAGATATTTAACATGAGGGCATTGAGATGACACTTCGTTTGGCATTTAAAGGTGATTATTTATTTACCTTTAAAAGAGAACATTTGTTAAGTCAGTCATCATTAAAACTGTTGTTAGCATGGTATGAATTTCATCTTACATGAGCACACGTTTATGTAAGAATGAAACGTCCCCGTCCTGATTTTCCCCTGACAAAAATGCATGACTCTCTAAGAGTTCCAGTGGGAATAATCCAGTTCCGGTATTTCGCACTCTCCGCTGTCGTTCTCGGGGGATCAGTATGAACGCTGTGCTCTCTGTGTTGCGCCCCTGCAGGCAGATGCTCGGCCTCCACGGTCAACCTGCCGCGGCAGACGGAGTCTGTCATTAGCAACAGGCTGTCCAGGTCCTCGGCTACGCTGTGGAACTCACCTTGCAGAAGTAAGACCGGAGCGGCTCACCTCCCAGCCTCTTCCCCCAAACCCTCCGTCTGGTTTTTGGTTCTTCAGTTCAGTTTTGCCATGAAATTGTTTTCTCATTTTTGGTGGCCTGCTTGCTTGAGCTTGTGCCTGGTGATTGGTCATTCTTACACCTTCCTCACCCACCCCCACCTCCCCTGTTCTTGTGTTGCATTGTGGGTAATCGTTTACTTCTGTGCCCTTGTTGATTGGTGCTCACTGCTCACATTGTTACATCACAGTGTGTACGGTTCTATATCTGTGGTTTAGTAAGTGATGAATATTTTCTCCTTTGAGTTCATTTCTTTTGTGTTTCTGTTATAATCATATTCACACTCTGATGTGGGTCATGGTGTTGGTGGTGGTTTTTTATTGTGCGTGAGTTTAAAATCGAATCATTGATCGGTCATAATAATAAAATGTTACGGAATGATAAACCAATGGCCTGAATAATTTGAGATGAAACTAAGTGGTTGTCAAGGGCTTGCTTTGCTTGACAGAATTAATAATTTGTTGCACTTTAAATGACTTATCTGATCTGATCAATTTAATTGGCTGGTAAATTAATATAGATAACTGTTGCTGAGACACTGTTAAAGAAGTCAAACATTGTCTTTCTGTCTTTCTGTGTGTGCAAGATAAAGGGTTGTGAATGGATCTGACTATGTTTAAAATACAACGAGATCACACTGCACAGTATTTACTAAATACTTCCTACATTTTTTAAAATAGTATGCAAATATGCAGCAATAACCATTTTAAACAGTAGGATGCTACATTTGTTGTCACATGACTACATTATGTGCATGTAAGTCATTTTGACAGCATTGCATTGTGGGATACTGTGTGCTCTGGTGTATACTGCGTATTTTGTCAAATGCATCTGGGTATTTCAAGCATACAGAACATTTGAATACTGTGAACAGTATACATACTATATACAGCAGCAACACTAAGAGCAACATGATAGTATACTATTCTAACACAGCCTCTGTCGAAGTTTCCTCTGGCAGGAAATAATGCTGATGTCTGATGTTACAGACCTCAGCAGAAACATGGCTAGTCATACATAAATCAATCTAATTACAGCATTGTGTTCGCATGGTAGTTTGTGACTGTACAGCTCATGGTCTGAAATGAATGTGTTTGATAAAATGTACTTGCAGATGCGTAACATTATACCGCAGTTAAGCATTTAACATTGTATTCCAGTACTTGTAGATACTTGTTTTCCAGAGGCTTTTTGTCCATTGTGGTACAAGCTTCCAGGAATTTCCATGTTCTCCATTTTCTGTTTGTTTATATAGATTGTGCAAAAGAATGAATCTATAGAAAAGATCATGATGAGACCTTCTGTTACTGTAGTTCAGACAACAGCACGTTTTTGCCGCAGTGGGGGCGAACACGGCAGCTGTTGCCTAGCAACGGCCCGTGACCGGCCATCAAGAAATGTTGTAAATTTTGTTGCGTGTCTGAAGTGTCAGAATGAAGCATGTCCTTGTTTCTCTAAGTGACGCTACATTGAGAACACAGAACGAAATACATAATATTGTTTAAATGTTTTGTGTTGTTGTCAGAAACTGTATGCATGAAATTTGGAGGGTATGTGTGTGTTTGTAGGGGGAGTGTGGGTTATAACAGAGACCACACATTCGTCTTCACCATCACGTTGTTCATCACGTTGAAGCTTCTTTACATGCGCGGATGGAGACATCAGCTCAAATCTGTCTCATCTAAACCAAAACCTGTCATTCAGATATGTCTGTAACAGCACAACCCAGCTAACAATTTCAGGTTGTAAAAACGTTTCCCAAACATTTCCATTAAGTAACAAACGTTAAAATGTTATTTTGAATGTTCCTGGAACATTAAAAATATTCAGTTTAGACATTATATTAATGTTATTGCTTGCTATAGATGATATATAACATTAAAAAACCTTCTACTAACGTTACTGCAAGAAGGTGTTTTATAACTTTAAGAGAATTTTTAGAGAACATTAGCCAACATTCTGAGAACGTTTCCTGTTAGCTGGGAAACCTCTGGCCTCATTTTAATGTTGTTTCAGAATGTTAACACAGCCAACATCCCATAATTCCTCCAAAAATAAAAACAATTTTAACTTATGAACAAAGCTAATTCTGTTATTAGATCTGTTAGTCTAGATATTCTGCAGTTAAACAATAAAAAAAATCATAAAATGTTTTCTTCTAAATTGTCTATTATAAATAACAATTAAAATGGAGTGAAGTTAGGCTTTAGTTTAATCACCTTCTGAGAGAAACACCCTAGTAATCTCCTAGTTTCCCCTGGAGGTTTACAAGATTCTCAGTTTCTCCAAATGCTTTACCTAAAATCTAATAATGTCAACAGGTTTGTTATGTTTGATTCTGAGATGGGGTGTGGTACACCCATTATCTCAGTATTAAAACCATTGTGTCTATTAGAGGATTACATTAAAATACTTTCTAAGTGCATCTGTGTATTTGTGTCACATCCAATTTGTAAGGTTTCGTGTGGGACGGTGGAGTCCAACACATCTCCAGTTTAACTCCTCACTGTCAGTGATCACTCAACGAAGGGCCACAGTGTGAGAATGTTACTCTAAACAGAACAGCTGCTCTGATTGGTCAAGCCCCCTGCTGCAGGATGTTACAGCCACGTGATTGGTTGAAGCAGGTTCCTGAATGCTAGCTGAGGTCCTTTGTCGAGTGAGCAGCTGTGTGCGTTCATGTTTGTGGATGCTAACAACACCCTCTTGTGTCAGCCCGCAGTTTGCGCCTGAGCCCGTGGGAGAGTCGTATTGTGGAGAGGTTGATGACACCCACTCTTTCCTTTCTGGCTCGGAGTCGGAGCGTAGCCACTCTCCAGAACACCAGCGACCCCCGTGAGTCCTACACACAAGATCAAGACTTACCTATCTCACACTTTTAGGTTGTAAGAATGTTTCCCTAAAGTTTACATTAAAGTAACAAAAAAACATTTAAAATGTTTTTAAAGTTCTATGAACGTTCATAACATCATTTTTTTTATGTTGTATTAATGGTATTGCTTGGCTATAAGAACGATATCCAGACGTTTTGTTAATTCTGTAACATTTCTAAAATGTTCCACTAACAACTTAAGAATAACGTTTTTGATATGTGTATATGATATATGATGTTAAAAAAACAGTTCTACCAATGTTACGTTCTATTAACAGTAACTTAAGAGAACTTTTAGAGAACATTGGCCAATATTCTGAGAATGTTCCCTGTTAGCTGACAAATTTGTCAAATTATTTTCTACCTGACAAAATCAGTGCGTTGCATTATGGGATACAATACCCATATATACAGATAAGGCGCGTTTAGCACACTATATGTAATGCATACTAAAAAAGTAGTTAAAATGCTAAAAAAAAGTTAAATGCTAGTATGTCCCCCATCATGCTATCTGTTATCTGATTTCAGGTCAGTATATAGCATGTTGAGCATATAAAAGGTAAATGATCTCTGTCTGATCTCAGATCAGTGTTCCCGCTCTGCATCGGCGTCGCCTCTGACTGCCTGCTCCCATCATCACCCTCACCAGCACAATACTGATCGCTGGAGAGTGTCGGCCAGCACACCTGACATCACACAGCGCCAGTCCAGACGCAACTCTGCCCCGGTAACAACAAACACACACTCTTAAAGGGGCCATGTCATTAAAACCAGTTTGTTTTTATGAGGTCTGTATAGTATCCAGTTTAAGCTGGTTTACTGGTTTTAAAGGGGTTTGAGTAATTGTCAGCTTGTACGAATGCAAAGCTGCATAAGTGTAGAATATAGCCCTTTTAATATTAAAAAAGATGAGGGTATTGATAATGTGTTTAGAATATGCATCACTGTTTCCATCTAGCTTGAGAAGAAAAAAGAAAAGAAGGACAAAGAAAGAGAGAATAAAAAGGAGAAGAGCGCTTTAACTAAAGAGAAAGGGGAGAAAAAGAGACAGTCTCAGTCCATCACCAGAACAACAGAAGCCAGGTAAATACTTACAAACAACACACACACACACACACACACAAACTTAATACACAAATTTAATACACAAACCACACAAAACTAACAAAAAATATTGGTTTTAGAATTTAAAAAAATATTTCTATACAAATGAGTTTTTACAAAAGAGGAAACTTTTGGAAAAAAAAGAGGAAAGTAAATTTTGTCAGAACTTGTGGGGTTCCCCCAAGAATTAAGTTAAATACACCACATGCTTGTTTCCAAACTTCTGTTGAGATTAAATGTTGTCTTCTTACCAGCCAAACAGAAGCTCTGATCCAACCCAGCGGGTTGTTAGCCCTTCTACAGAGCTTTGTTTTATAGCCTTCTGGAAAAAGTGATAAATTAGCCATTAAGGAGTTAGGGTTGTACTTTTTAACAAACTGCTCATGTCCTGTCTGATTACTGTATTTACCTTGTTTTCAAACTAGTCTTGTTTACTTTATTGCTTTAGCAATCTGTTGAGCAGATGTTAATTATCTTATCTTCTCAGCCCAAATATGAAACCTAAAAACAGACCGTCTTCACCTGCAACGCCCAGGAGTCGCCCTCTCTCGCCCAACCCTGCCGTATCCCCCAAACCAGCCTCATCTTCAGGCCGGACTCCCCCTGGCACCAAGACCAGGCCCAAACGGGCTCAAACTCCCGCCCGCATACAGCCCCCTGCCGTAGCTGCCATTGCTGTGGAAACAAAGAAGGTGCCATGTCAGGCTAACCCTCCCAAGGACACAAAAAGTGAGTACAATCGTCATGACGACCAAAGCAAACACGCTTCCTTGGGCTCTTACCCTGTAATGGTCTCTTTGAGAGCAGATAAATCCATGTGACAGCTCAATTGTTTCTGATGAGCCCCGGTCTGACTTTTATGGCTTTTATATACATGAGTCAATGACGTGATGCTCTGTGTTCAGAGGACTCCTGAAGACCCTCAAGACTGTGTGTTGAGATCGTTATGTTTTGGAAAATATAGATTTGTGCATGCTCGGTTACTTTGAAGGTTTTATCATTTCATAAATTTCTCCCTCTTTAATTTTGTTAAGCACCCAACGTGCCTGACATCACAGTATCCTGTGCCCCGGCCACGCCCCCCACTGCCGATACACCAATCACAGCAGCTCCTCAGACACCAGAAGCGGCCCATGTGGCTGCAACGCCTCGTTCTCTCTCTCCTGAACCCACCCCTTCGGTCGTCAAGCCGACAGCTGGGACCAGTGACCCGGAGGAGGCGGCCAGAGTTCTGGCGGAGAAGAGACGCCAAGCCCGTGAGCAAAGAGAGCGAGAAGAACAAGAGAGACGAGAACAGGAGCAGAAGAACAGGTCAGCTGGTCGCAGTCAGAGACAGCTTTCAGACACTGAGATTAAGAACTTCCCACTTAGAGAGGAAGATCAAACCTGTAGACACAAATACTGCTTTATCTTCAAACAGGGCGCTGCGTGAGGAGCACGCCAGGCGTGAGGAAGAGGAGAGGAGGCGCAGGGAGGAGGAGGCGCGCTTCATGGCCGAACAGCAGCGGCTTCAGGAGGAGAGGGAGGCGCAGGAGAGAGCACGAGCTGAGCAGGAGGAAAACATACGCCTCCAGAAACAGGTGAGCAGTGCATCGTGGGTAACGGAGGCCATTTAATAAACTAGAGCAAGTATTAAGAGAATGTTGGAGCAAAACGCAAACCTGGCTCTGAGTGATAGCTGAACAAAATCAAGTGGTTAATTCCTAAAAAACTAATCCTACAAAAGTGCATTTCATGAACTAAGCATTGGTTGTTAATTCATCTATTTATCATAGATGCTTCTTAAGGGATAGTTCACCCAAAAATGAAAATCGTTTACTCAATCTCATGTCATTCCTAATTTGCATGACTCGTGAAGCACAAAAGAAGGTATTTTGAGAAATAGTTTTTGTGTCCATACAATGGAAGTCAAAGCGCACCACTTGAAAAGCGCAAAGCGTTGTTCGGCTACCAGCGTACTTTAAAATATCTTCTTTTGTGTTCTTCAGAAGTGAAAAAGTCAAAGAGGTTTGAATGACATGAGAGTAAATGATGGAAGAGTTTTTATTTGTGGGTGAACTGTCCCTTTACCTGACGGTCTCGGCTGCAGTCACCATTAGCCCTCAGGCAGCTGTTAACTGCTGCTCCTCACTGTCATTGAACTAACATTCAGTGCATTTAGTGACATCAGTGAACAGAATCCTGACACACACTCGTGTTCTGGGTTTTGTCTGTGGTTGTGAGTCGTAGCTGTGATTTGATTTGATAATGCAGGACACACTTAATGTCTGTCTTTCTGTGGTGGTCTGTAGAACATCTGTGGTGTCTGTGTAGCATCAGAAAGGATGTTTTTAAGATCTCAAGCGTGACACAGAATTAAACGTTATATACATCAGCAGACTGAACTTGATGCAGCATCTGGATTTAACCCAGCTAACAGGGAACATATCATAACAGAATGTGTGTTAATAATCTAAACTTTTCTCAACATTATCCAAAAAAGTTCCTGCAGTAACAGAAAAGTGTAAACACAAAATTTTATATATATGTGTTATTTTTAAGTAGTGGAACGTTTTAAAAACATTGCTCCTTAATGTAAACGTTAAGGAAATGTTCTTACAACCTAAAATTATTAGCTGGGTAATTACCATTAGATTAAGCTGTATAATTGTCATTAATCAGTTAAATGATATTTTTATGAATTATATATTTCTACTTATATAGAAATGCCAATTCTATGTTTTTACGCCCAAATGCCTAAACAGTGGAAAGTTTGGCCCATGCTGCCCCCTTGTGTCAGAAGAGCGAAATGCTCAAAGATTTTATTTCAGCATTTCTGTGATCTGTGAAGTGCTTGATCTTTATCTTTTTAATTGCATTTGTGTTCACATTGACATCCATATATTTTGATAAAGATGTCATATCATGGGGCTTATGGGTAATGTGTGATGTGTGATGGATTATGGGTAATTTAGGTTCATGTCTTTGCAGAGAGAGGAGGCCGAAACTAAAGCCCGTGAGGAGGCAGAAAGACAGAGAGTAGAGCGTGAGAAACATTTTCAAAAAGAGGAACAGGAGCGCCTGGAGAGAAAGAAGGTAAAACTAGAGAAAGAGAGAGAGATTTAAAATACCTACTTTTGTGATTTGAGACTAACATGTGGCTGTGTTCACCTGTCAAGCGTCTGGAAGAAATCATGAAACGGACCCGGAAGAGTGACGCAGGTGGACAGGTAAGATAAATCTAAATGAATAAACACAGTCAGACAGACAGTCAGACAGACAGACAGGAAAATCAATCTGCTGTATTTGTCTCTGTGCAGAAAGATGTGAAGTCACCAGCCCAGGTCAACGGCAAAGTCTCTGACAGTGGTAAACATTTACGTTTAAAATCTTCCAGGCCCATAATGTTTACAGTTTATATATATATATATATATATAGTATAAAATAAATATTAGAATGTATAATAGAATTGAAAGATAATCTAATGTTGTGTTTTATGTAATATAATGCTGTCTTCCAGGAGTCCAGAAAAACCCATCAGAAATTCTCCGTAATGATGCTGCAGATTTTAACCAATAACAGGGAGACTTCAAAACAAGGTAAAAATGAAGTTCCACAAAAAATATATATAAAAAAAGTTTACATTTTTCCATCAGTTTAAGCTAATTACAAATCTTTCTTATTACTCAAAACTGACAGAAGATGAAGCAGTCTTTTATGCTGAGTGTGTTTTGTTGAACGTGTCCCTCTCAGCTCTGTTTCCTGGGACTCCGCCCCAGTGATCAATGGTGTCCAGCCCACCAAGCATCAGAATGGACTGTCATCCAATGGAGAGACAGCAGAGTTTGAGGAAATCATTAAGCTGTCCAATCATAGTGGCGGTAGCAGCAATGGGCAGGGTAAACCTACCGACCCAATCATGGCCTTTGAGGGAGGGGAACAATTCATCATGAAGACGGGGCCTATTAAACCTCAGCATGTGGCAGGTATGCTGTGTCCCAGTTCGCTTACTAAACTATGCACTAGAAGTATGTACAAGCATGTATAGTGTCTGACATGTGAACTGTAACAGAATTAACAGTCAGCTATTAATGCTGCTCAATGATGCACAAATCTTTAGTGTAAATTTAGCCAATCAGCATGTGGAACTCTGCTTTAAAATGATACTTAAAGGCAGGGTGGGCAGTTTTTTCCACAAACATTTTTTGTTCTCACATTTTTATAGCAATCACTAAGAAAGGGCCTAAATATATTTTTATATATTCATATCTTCTGTGGAAGGCGCAGGACCATAAATAGTTTGTCCAATCATTGCATTCGGTCCTAATGCAATGATTGGACATCCCGGACATCCTGCTCGGTCATCAGAGTATTCATGTGTATTGGAGGAGGCGTGGCTTTGGGGAGTGTTCTGAAGAGAGGGCGGGATCTTATGCTTTCAAAGCTAGCTTGCTATTGCTAGTTTTTATTGTTGTAATGATGTTTACAAGCCCATATGAGATTTTTTCACCTTTGTTTTTCTGTCTCCTTTAGAAGTTCTGTGAGAGTCTGAATTTCTCCGGAGAGATGAGTATGTTACAGCTGAATTAGTCTGCTTCCGCCTTTCACGTATGCCAAACAAACCAAGAGATAAAAACACTACACAACAGAAAACAACCATTTCTGTGGAAGCACTTTGAGGAAGTGAAACGAGGGGTGGGGAACTTCAAACATGGACATTATATACATATAAACGGTTTGCAAAATGTCTATTTCACTGTGTCATGGTGCAACGTCGTGGAGTTTCTTTAATAAGTCACCTGCCGATTATGTGGCACCTTAAAAGAGTCACTATATAATGAATTCTAGAACGAAAATTAAACTTGGAAATCGACTATCATTATGATATTGATTATTATTGTTGTTGTTGTTGTTTTGATGTGTTGTTATTGTCCTTTTAAGCAGAAAAATGTGTCTTGAATTATTGCATTATTTAACGTGGAGCGTCGGAAGAGGGTGATATACTGTATGTTCATGTATATTTGCCTGACTATGACAGACCTGTGGAATAAATCTTTATGAAAGGGTGTGCGTGGATGTATATTTGTGTTGTGAGTATGTTTGTTTTTAAGTTTTTAAGACCCTGTCTGATGTCTACAAAACACAAGCATTACAGGCTAGAGAAATCTAGGCTGTAAAATTCACATGTGCGAAGTAGTGAAAAACTTCAAAAATGTATATACACTGGCACTTCATGTTATCATAAATATATTTGCATTGTCTTAAAGCAGCAGTTTGGATCTTTTTTGGGTTAAAAATGAACAAACATCAAAACAGTCTTACCTTACCCTGACTGACAAGGTAAGTTTATAATAATGATTTATAGTTTTTAAGTTCAGGAATCAAATGAATCTTTTAAATCATAATATGATATTATAAATGCAATTTACCCTTTCGGATAAACAGTTTTAGAATTTAGGTTTCCATGTTGTGTGTCCTACAGTCTTACGTACTACAAATTTGACGCAGTAGACATACTATAGTATACTTAATATATCTATACCTACACCCTTGGGCTCCAGAAAAGCTAATAATGATAATAGTAGATAATAATGTATCAGTCAAATCTTGCTGATACATAATTAATAAAGAAGAAAAGACGAGATGCTTGATCTTTGCTTGACGTTTCCTCAGGATAATTTCCTTCTGTGGCCAGCAGGAGGCAGCACAGTCCAATAATGGACCCAGATATCCAAGACAGAGAAGCAGAAAAGTAGAAGTTGAATGAACAAGCATTAAAAAAACCCTAAATTAAATTGACCACTAATCTGAATATGTTAGGTTATGTCTCTGGATCAATAGTTTCAAGTAGTTTCAAGTAGTATGGTGTTATGGTTTGTATTGTGGTAGAGATATAGTATAGATTAGTATAGTGTTGTAGTAGAATAGTGTAGTATGATGATGTAGTATGGTGTTGGCGTAGTATAGTATAGATTACAATAGTATGGTGTAGTATAGAGTAGAATAGTGTAGTATGGTGTTGGCGTAGTATAGTATAGATTACAATAGTATGGTGTAGTATAGAGTAGAATAGTGTAGTATGGTATTGGCGTAGTATAGTATAGATTACAATAGTATGGTGTAGTATAGAGTAGAATAGTGTAGTATGGTATTGGCGTAGTATAGTATAGATTACAATAGTATGGTGTAGTATAGAGTAGAATAGTGTAGTATGGTATTGGTGTAGTATAGTATAGATTACAATAGTATGGTTTAGTATAGAGTAGAATAGTGTAGTATGGTGTTGGTGTAGTATAGTATAGATTACAATAGTATGGTGTAGTATAGAGTAGAATAGTGTAGTATGGTGTTGGTGTAGTATACTATAGATTACAATAGTATGGTGTAGTATAGAATAGAATAGTGTAGTATGGTGTTGGTGTAGTATAGTATAGATTACAATAGTATGGTGTAGTATAGAGTAGAATAGTGTAGTATGGTATTGGCGTAGTATAGTATAGATTACAATAGTATGGTGTAGTATAGAGTAGAATAGTGTAGTATGGTATTGGCGTAGTATAGTATAGATTACAATAGTATGGTGTAGTATAGAGTAGAATAGTGTAGTATGGTATTGGTGTAGTATAATATAGATTACAATAGTATGGTGTAGTATAGAGTAGAATAGTGTAGTATGGTGTTGGCGTAGTATAGTATAGATTACAATAGTATGGTGTAGTATAGAGTAGAATAGTGTAGTATGGTATTGGTGTAGTATAGTATAGATTACAATAGTATGGTGTAGTATAGAGTAGAATAGTGTAGTATGGTGTTGGCGTAGTATAGTATAGATTACAATAGTATGGTGTAGTATAGAGTAGAATAGTGTAGTATGGTATTGGCGTAGTATAGTATAGATTACAATAGTATGGTGTAGTATAGAGTAGAATAGTGTAGTATGGTATTGGCGTAGTATAGTATAGATTACAATAGTATGATGTAGTATAGAGTAGAATAGTGTAGTATGGTATTGGCGTAGTATAGTATAGATTACAATAGTATGGTGTAGTATAGAGTAGAATAGTGTAGTATGGTGTTGGCGTAGTATAGTATAGATTACAATAGTATGGTGTAGTATAGAGTAGAATAGTGTAGTATGGTGTTGGTGTAGTATAGTATAGATTACAATAGTATGGTGTAGTATAGAGTAGAATAGTGTAGTATGGTGTTGGCGTAGTATAGTATAGATTACAATAGTATGGTGTAGTATAGAGTAGAATAGTGTAGTATGGTATTGGCGTAGTATAGTATAGATTACAATAGTATGGTGTAGTATAGAGTAGAATAGTGTAGTATGGTATTGGCGTAGTATAGTATAGATTACAATAGTATGGTGTAGTATAGAGTAGAATAGTGTAGTATGGTATTGGCGTAGTATAGTATAGATTACAATAGTATGGTGTAGTATAGAGTAGAATAGTGTAGTATGGTGTTGGCGTAGTATAGTATAGATTACAATAGTATGGTGTAGTATAGAGTAGAATAGTGTAGTATGGTATTGGCGTAGTATAGTATAGATTACAATAGTATGGTGTAGTATAGAGTAGAATAGTGTAGTATGGTATTGGCGTAGTATAGTATAGATTACAATAGTATGGTGTAGTATAGAGTAGAATAGTGTAGTATGGTATTGGCGTAGTATAGTATAGATTACAATAGTATGGTGTAGTATAGAGTAGAATAGTGTAGTATGGTGTTGGCGTAGTATAGTATAGATTACAATAGTATGGTGTAGTATAGAGTAGAATAGTGTAGTATGGTATTGGCGTAGTATAGTATAGATTACAATAGTATGGTGTAGTATAGAGTAGAATAGTGTAGTATGGTGTTGGCGTAGTATAGTATAGATTACAATAGTATGGTGTAGTATAGAGTAGAATAGTGTAGTATGGTGTTGGTGTAGTATAGTATAGATTACAATAGTATGGTGTAGTATAGAGTAGAATAGTGTAGTATGGTGTTGGTGTAGTATAGTATAGATTACAATAGTATGGTGTAGTATAGGATTGTATATAGCATAGCAGCTTCAGATAAATTGTTCAGGAGTACCTAATGCTGTCAAATTGTCATGAGATTTTCCTCTCACTGACGTTGATTTGGCCCGATCAGCTCTAGCTCTGTATTTTTAGGTGGGTGAGAACAGATTCACAGTGAGTTATGATCAAGGTGGGCAGTGCCAGCTGCCTTTTAATTCATTTGGCATGAGAGGAGCGAACAGGATCCGTCCCACAGAACAGAGTGACAGACCACAGTCCACTTAAACCCGTCTCAATCATTTATACTAGTTCTGAATAACCCAGGACAGTTTTATTGCTCAAAGGTTTTTCTCTTATGTCTGGAAGTTCTAAGTTATGTTTCACTTTAGTATCAACTTTGTCTTAGATTGTTCCCATAAAAATCTTTAGAAGAAATAGCACAATGAGACTGCCAGCTTACAATTTTAGGTTTTATTAAGGAACAAAAACGTCCAGTTTTTAGATGTTGCATTAACTGTTTGCTTGGTTATTAAAACACTATTCAAAACTTTTTTTTCAAAACATTCCACTAACTACTTAAGAATAACACTTTTATATATGGTCTATAATGTTAAAAAATGTTCTACTAATGTTACAGCAAGAACATATTTGATAACTTTGACAGAATTTTTAGATACATTTGCCGTCAATCTAAGAACATTCTCTGTTAGCTGGGACTATTATTGACACCCAGTAAGAGCACAATATAAACTTATATGAAAATCTGATATGTGGCCATAAATTACCTTTATGTGGCCATAAATTTCTATTTAATCTCATTGCTTTGTGATTAAATAGAAGCAACAAATGAGATGCAAAAGATATCTCCTGTTGGAAGGCTTAGGGGTGCTGATAAGGTTGTAAAGGTTGAACTTCTTTTACCTTTAGTCTCCAAAATTTGCATTGCAGAGTTTTCAGTATATGTTGCCAACAGCGTATTTCTGCTCAAGGTAACATGCAGTATTTTTGCAGTATAATGATTTTTAAACTGTAATATGCACATAAAAGAAACAACAGAACCAGAACTCCTGCAGTAAAAGAGCACACTACAATACTTTTCAAATGTGTGACCTGGTTTACTCTCAGAGATCTGGATCGATAGTTTATATTTGTCACTACCCTTTGACCCTTGAAAGACTGTGGTATGTTGTGTCATGGCTGCCTGGCATACAGATTTATGGAACTGCAGACAGTATGTGCTCCACACTGATGTGATCTCACTGTCATCAAGTCTGTCTGGATTACATGAAGAAACAGAAACAACTGAGGCAGACTAATTTCAGAAAAACTGTGGCAACATCTCCAAGCTAATAAATAGTTTTAGGCACTTTACAATTGTAAAAATGTTGTATGCTTTCAAAATGATGTCCTAATTTTTTGGTGTGACCACCCGTTGCGTTTAAAACAGCTTTTGTCCTAGGTAGACTTGTTCAAAGTTTATCATGTAGCTTTGCAGGTGTGTATGGGGTGGCAGTGTGCGATTTGTGTCTGATTTGTGTCTTGTGGTGTGCTGCATTTATTTGCATCTAGCACTTTTGTGTGCACGTCTATGTGTGTTACTGGATGTTATATATTAAACCGTATAATTTTAATGTGGTCATGCAGGATGTGTTGTAGGATTGCCAACTGTGCAGTGTAATACAAAATCAATTTGAATCAATTTGTGTCATTTATGTACTGTTATTATTATTAAGGAATTTATATATAGGACTTTATTTTATATATATATATATATATATATATATATATATATATATATATAGATATATATATATAGATATATAGAGATAGAGATATAGATATATAGATATATAGATATAGCTATAGAACATTATATCAAACTAGTATACAGATAAGCTCACAGTATAATTTATTTAGATCACACATGGCTTAGCAAGCATTGTAGGATGTTGTGTAGTGCAGTGCAGTGTAGTATATAGTATGCACTACTATGCGGTAGTATAATACGTAGTCTAGTGTGGTGCGGTTTCGTCCCTCAAACACAGGAAGTTCTTTGTTGGCGCCATACTGCATCTGAGCCTGAAGCACTTTCTTTTTCTCTTGTGCTGCAGTAGTGAAGAACAGAGGTAAGCCAGCTCTCATGGTTTATGATTGTTTTTCTCTCACACATGTGTCTGAATGCTTTCTGAGAGTGATTTGATGTGGTAATAACTGAGTTAAGACTATTTTTTATTTATTTATATGGATTTGAGAGTGAGTTTCTGGTCACATTAAACATTTGGTTTGCAAAGAGACAAAACAGAGACTCTGTAAATTGTCATTCGGAAAATTTTACTGTGTCCATTTGATTTTTTGCTAGTTTGTTTGCTTCATGAAACACAGTGTCCTTACAATTATTCATTTGAAGTTTGTGCAATCCTTCTAAATTCTCCCTAAACCGTGATACATTTATGGTGTTATTGTTTTAGACGTTTCAAACATGCCACAAGCGTCTCTTTTAAGTCCAAATACAGCAAAAAAGAAGACAGAAAGCATTATATCCTCTGTGTTATGAAAATTTTAAAACGTACTACTGCCAACACAACCACACACAAAAGAAACATAGTTTTAAAAGATTGTGTATAAAGCTTATATAAAGCTACCAGGGCTCAGTGTAAAACAGTTTGTTTTTAATAGGAAAAAATGCTTCTTCAGCCAGAATGCGAAACCACAGAATTAGAAAGCCAGAATACTCATGAACACATTACCATGCTGTTGCTTCCGTTTTACTTTAACACACAGTGTCTGCTTTGCATGAGTGTTATTTTAACACAATACATAACATGCAAAGAAAATTTTACTGTGACTGCTGTAAATTTTAAAGTAGGCTGCTGGAGTCTACTTTAATTTTAAAGATTGTAATGTATTGAACTAAAGACTTTAATTAAAAGTGGGGTAGGCAATTTTGGAGAGGCTAACAATAACAACCTACCTTTGAAAACATAAGGTCCCACCCTCTGTTCAGAGCAGTCTTCGAAGACACGCCTCCTCCAACAGTGTGCGGAGCTATGCAGATACATAGTTTGACAGGCAAGCAGGACATCCTATAATTGCATTCGGACCGAACACAATGATTGGACAAACATTTTATGGTCCTGTATCTTCCACAGAAAAGACAACTTCACTTAGTGTTTGCTTAGATGTGAAAAGACTTTCAACCAGCATAACAATGAATAAATGTTTCTGTAAAAAGTCACATACCCTGCCTTTAAGCTAACATCACACTGTCTCAGTGTAGTTAGCCCTCAAATAACTTTTGGAATGTAAACAGTTCATCGATGTGACTGCCAGGATTTCCGCGCTATGACATCGAGCAATCATTCAAACTCTTTGGATTTCACTATTTATAACATGTGACGTGATGACAATATTTAAACCATTAGAACAATGCTTTTTAGATTTACATTTAGAATACTTTGATAAGATA